>JBANCZ010002526.1:0-15447 GCA_037040025.1 Sphaerogastrella javana
CAGAAGGAAAAGTACTTTACCAAGCTATCTTTGCACCCTAACCACCTGGCGAGAGGTCTAACAAGGTTGAGCAACCATTCACGTCTCCGTCGCAACGACTTACCCACCCAGCGACCGACTTGAGGGACGCACACCAGAACGCAGTCTTAGTATACTGTTAGATAAATTTTAATGTTAAGATTCGTAAACTTATTGTTAGTCTCTAAACTAAGAGAAGATTCAATAAATAAAAGCAAAGTTTAAAAAAAAAAAAAAAAAAAAAATTTTCGGCGTAGTAGAGTTTTTCGGTGAGGTATAGGTTTTTTTGCCCTGCATAGTCTTATCGACAATAGATTTCGATAATAGATATAGATTACCGATGTCACGAGTTGGTAATTTATATCGGTAATCGATACGTAGTTTGGTGAGTGATGTAATTTTGGAAAAATGTTCCAATATATAATATTCAATATTGAAAATTGCGTAGTTTTTGAGCATCCGCCAGTAGGGGCAGGTATCTACATCAAACTTCAAAGGAAGTTCCAAAGCAAAATGTTCAGCTTTTTAAAATATGCCAATTATGGCGATATTACATTATGGGACCTTCGACTTCTCAGAAGTAGGGTCAGGAATCGAAATTTTGAAATTTGACAAACCCTGTCTGTATGCAGAGCAAAGAAATGTTCATGCCAAATATGAATTATGTAGCTTTAATAGTTATTACAGACTTTTACGCAGACGGATAGGTTCCTCTTAATCGATTCACCTTTTTTATTATAGAAAGATATTATTGTAATTTTCCCGATTAATTATGTAGTTTTTAACGCCTACACACATTTGTCCTACTCACTATGTCTAGTAGGGGATTGGATATTTCGACTGTTGCTCTTACCTATTTCGATATTAATCGTAATTAATTAAATGCGATGGGTTACAAATAGTATCTGCAGACATCTGCGAAAGATCTAAAAACGAGACGAGCCAAGCAATAAGTTAACTAAAAATCCCACAGACAGTAAAGCTCTCTCGGTTTTGTTTGGCTTTCGTTTTTTCCCCGTTTCTCGGTGTCATTGAGTTTCTTTTGGCTGGCTGCGTGCCAATTATAAAAGTGATTTTCCTGTAAGCTGTATGTTGAAGACAGACATAAGACTCCGCCGCCCCCAAAGATGCTCACATTCACACAAATACATGACTTACACATATCCACTTCCGTCAACGGGAAGTCATAAGACGTAAGCTGAAGGCGAACTCGCTGACGTTTTAGCTGTTTGGGGCCAAGAAATGCGATAAATTGAATGACTGACGATGCCGTAAATACTTTTCAGACATGTCCCAGCTGTCAAAGAAAGAGAACCCACATGCTTCACAAATTCAACGTTGCCAAATCGCTCGGATCTATTTTCTCAGGCACACGACAAATTGCGTGTGGTTATTTTATTCTTTTATACTGGCACTCTATGAATAGTGATAGGTTTTTGAAGAGGTGAGAGTTTTAGGTAAACTAAGAAAAACATACTGTACCCGAACAACTCGGATATTCATGAAATCATATACATAAAAGAAGCACTATGCACCCGATACAAAACTATAAAAATGCACTATTATGGCGTTCATGGTGATGGAGAAAGTTTACCAAATTTGTAATATAATCGCTAAATACTTAATAATTATACTAATATTATCACTAAACAAATATGATTTCAAATGTGAAATTCTATAATGTATTTCAAATAGAGCTGATCGATAGCCAAGATGCAATGCGGCCGAAAAAACACTTTGCTCACCCGTCACTGCCCACCACCGTCCACACCTTAACCCTACTGCCTGCACCTATCCCTTCTTAGAAAGCGCTGGACACATTGCATCAATGTGAAAATGACGGTACATTTACAATGTGAATGTGCATATATATGCTAAATCAGGGCTTTCTATCATTAAAATTGCACATGTTATTCATATTTTTAGTTTTTGGGCGGGTTTCCAAATTTTGTTTATGACAGTAGGTGTATAATGAAATTTAGCATATTTTTGCCAAAGCGCAACGGTATATCTCCAAAAAAGCGCCTGTTATACAAATTTGAAGTTTTGGTATCCAATTGTGGGGGAGTGCGGGCTGGTATCCGAAATTTGAAAAAACCATTTGTGCATAATGTGATAGTGAATATATGTGTCCAAACTCAAATTCCTATCTTTGAAATTGCGCCGGCTATTTGAATTTTTTGTTAAAACAGAATCCCTAATTGCGGGTATCCAAAATTTAAAACAAACTTGATCTGCTTCGGCCATATCGCAATGTTCGTGCCAAATATGAATACTGCAGCTGTTATAGTTTCCGCAATCTAGGTGTTCATACAGCAGACAGACAGACGGACATGCCTCAATCGACTCGGCTTCTGTTCCTGATCAAGAATATATATACTTTACGCCTCCTTCTGCCTATTACACACAAATCGACTTTGCACAAACTTAATAGACCCTTTTGGGTTTTTGAAACACAGGGTGTAATAATCGATATCGGTAATCGGTAGTCGACAATGACGTAGGCTTGAATTCTACACATACTGCTCGAGTGTTTTCAACATTTACTGACTGGTATGCATAACTTGAAAACTACAGTAGTAGTGTAAATATGTGTTAAAACAGATACTTTTGTGCTTAAAATTGTACCTGTTATTAGCTTCAGGGTATCCATCAGTGTGAAAGAGGGCGCCGATATCCAATATTTATTTTAAATGTTTATAGATACAGCTATGTTCCAAAGCTAGACATTTTAGCTTTAAAATTAGGCATGTTTTGTCGACTTTGTAATGCATTGCGATCTTTAATGTGTAATAAATGCCAATCATAATGAATTACGATTTATATGTATTAAAAAACAAAGGGTTCTATTGTTTTAACAAAGGTATCACATTGAAACTTTAAACTAGGATAGATCAACTTTTACTAATACCGAAACTGAATCAATAGAAATCTTGTATATGTATATTTAGTGAGAGCACCTTGTTAGATTTACCTAAGGAAACTTGTAATAAAGTATTATAATTTTATTGCAGAGAATAGTAAATGTGTATGAACGTTTCTTCAACTAGATCAATAAATTGATACATACTACCTTATATGATAGCAAACATGTGGATGCTACCCTATGCTACATCTGGCATCAGCAACCGTCGTCATGCATGTTTTGTTGTTCTATGGGGTTTGGTCTTGGCAGTTTTCTTATCAATTTGCACAGCATCTTCTACTCTAGTGTTATTTAGCATACATATGAAATCGGACTGAGTGTGTGTGTGTCCGTTATATTCGGTTTGGTTCGGTTGAAATTCGCAAGGATTAAACGCACTCAAGCAACGATGCGTATCTCAATTGTTGTTCGTGTCTCAATTGTCAATCTGTCGATTGATTGTTATCGATAAATCTGTGGTAAGGATGCACGCATGTGTATCTATATGCTCTCCGATCGCATGAACAGTTTGAAATTCGCAAAATCTGTTTGCTTTGTGGACTTTGAAATTAAAGCCGATGTTTATCTACTATGTACAACTGCTTCTGAAGGTCTTCAGTTTCAGGACACTCAGCGGAATCCCACAAAAAACAAACACAGTATCAGAACAAAATATACATATATGAAATACAATCCTATAACAATGGGTAAGAATAGTTAAGGCCAAAGGATGTGTGAGTAAGAGTTAGTTGTAATCAAGAAATCAAATGGAATATTAGGTATGTATATGTGAATAAATAATTAATAAATTTTATATATTTATATGTATTTTTATACATTTCATCTGCATTTCCGTATTATGTACAATCATATTTATTTGGAAGGTGATATTAAATATAATCTGTACTACTTTGTGTCACATTTCAGCTAAATATCCTTTGAAATCAATGACTGCTCGACGCCTTCTGTAACTCCCCAATTCAACGTAAGTCTCTCTCTCTTTCTTTCTTTCTCTCTCTCTCTCTTTCTCTCTATCTCTCTCTCTCTCTCTCTCTCTCTCTCTATCTCTATCTCCTTACCTATTTCTATCTTTCTCTCTATCTGAGCGTCTATAATGCTATGTCTCCCCCATTTCGATTAACATTAATGAGCAACAAAAAAGTGCAAAATCTTCATGGCAACGTCCTCGTCGTTCTTTTTATTTCGGTGCTCTATGGGATCTTTTGTTATAGGTTGAGGATTTTCGGTTTGTGGTAGCACCTGCCCCCAAAACAACAACAAAAGTGACAACAACAACACCGACGAGTGCGGGTGCGATTTAGGTATTAGAGCCCAATGAATTTAAATTTTTAAAGCTGCCTCAAGAGATCCCAAAAAACGTGTACATGCACATGCCCATTCGTACTAGTTTTAGTATTCGTATTTTATTCATTACGCCTATGTTATGCAGTTGCTGTTTAAGAGAATGAAGGGTTAGCAGGAGGAGAAGAGAATCTAGGGGAGGTCGGAAGAGGGTGCTCTCAGATTGCATTGTCAGCGTGTTTTTGTTCAACTACTCATTAACATTTATTTGAAAGTGCAGAGAGAATGGAATGGCAAAAGCAACTGCCATGATAAATATGACAAACAAACAAAACGATAGAACAAACGAACTAACGAATGGAAGAATGAAAGAATCAACGAATGGACGAACAACGAGCGAATAGACAAGCACAAACAGACGAATAGACAAACAGACGAACAGACAAACACAACGAACAAACAAAATGCATTGCAAAAAGCAACAAAGGCATGAACGACAATGCACAGAATGACGAAAGACGAGTCAAATACCCTGCAATTTATCAGCTGGTTATGGTAATAGGGTTTAAATGAAGTACATATTAACTTTATTTATTTTTATATCATATGGGAATTTAAAAATACAATAATTAAGTTTGTAATAGCATATTCAATTGGACAACCCATTTGGTCTAGCTAGAGGGTATGCTACGTAATAACAATGGCTGCCTAACAGTAACAGAAAAAAGATTCAGATAAGGACTGAGACAATGGACAGAGCCAAGTACATAGGGTAGCGCCAAAAGCCTGCTCCAAATGCATAGCAAGAGGTCGGTTCACTCCGTTTTCTTTTTCTCTTTTTGAAGCATATGGGATTAGAAGAAACAATATTTAAGAATAGAATGAAATGAATTATATATATTACTATAGAAGAATATATGCCATCTATACTTCAAGTAAATGCATTCGTTAGTTGTAACCGATAGAACGACCCTCGCAGCTAGTGACTGGCACAGTTGCAATCGTATGTCAGTCTGTCAGTCTGTCAGTCAGTCAGTCAGACACTCAGTTGAGTTAGTTAGGGAAAAGAGAGCTGGAAAAACGTGCAGCTTTGTTCAAAACTTGCAATTGTTGGCTGACAATTGGCAAAAAGGCGGCGAGTAGAGAGGGACAGCAACGAGTAGAGGGGGACGGCACTCGTTCCACTCGTTCTAGTTCCTTGGGCACACTGAACTTATTTCCACATAGTGGCGTTGCTAGTGCCTACTAGCTCAAGTCATTAGAGTCATATTGGCAGAGACATTAGAATGAGTAGAACTAGAATTAGTACTGGTACTAGACTAGTGTAAGTGTGGCTGGGGGGTGGAGGATGGGTAATGTTTGTATTTCTCATTAGTTTATTGTTAATTAAAATGAAACCCAAGTGCCAAGTCGAGGCAGTCGAACAACAATATTCGGAATCAGCGCTAAAAACCGCCCCGTGCAACAAAGGCAAATACCTGCACACACGCACACACACGCACGCACACACACACACACACACACACGCATACTCACACGAACAAAAGCTCTATAAAACAATAACGACAAATGGAGCTGTTGCAGTCGCAATCGCAGTCGCAGTCGCAGTCGACGCTGACGTCGCTGCAGTCGTCATGGGCAACGGGACATCAAGGAAATTAACAGCACAACAATTCTCCATGCATGTGTGTGTGCGCGTGTGTGTGAAAAGGAATTTACTCTTGCAACGATTTAAATGCATTTTAAATAATCTGTAGAGAGAATATTAGCCAAAAAAAGGAGCAGAACTAAGGCAGAAAAGGGCAACAGCTTGAAACATGTTTGGAAAAAAAGTATCCATTAAGATTAGTTGATTTTGCTTTCGATAGTTGTGTGAAGCACTAAGTAAATGCGTTAAATAAACAAAAATGTGCACCCAACAAACCCAACAAACCCAACAATCCCAACAAACTCCACTCCCATCCGACTTCCATTTCCATTTCCATTTCGTTTCCCATTTTGCCCCAACCAGAAGCAGCGGCGTCGACAACCCGACGCAACAACCAGCAGTCGCAGCGAAAATTCCAATTGGAAACGCCCACCACAGCAATGTATAGAAATGAAATAGAACGACAACACAACGACACAACGATGGCGAGTCGTGACATTACTGTCGTCTCGCTCGCACGCTATGCCTTGCATCTGTTATGCGTGGCGCTCAATTGGCGCTCTTTGGTTCGTTCGCACTCTCTTGCTCTACCACTCTCTCTATCTCTCTCTCTTTGTGAGTATACGCTCGCACGCTCGCACTTACACTCAGTTGCCATTTCCCTCTCTATCTCGCGCGCTCTTACTCTCTCTCACTCACCATCTATCGCTCTCTCTCTCGCTCTCTCCCTTTTTTTTACTTTTTAAGCGTGGTATTTCTTTAGTGTTTTATTTCTTGGCCCAAGTGTCACCTGCAGCTACCAACACATGCATATCCACACGCACACACACACACACTAAAACACACACACACACACACACGCGCGCGCACTTGAATGTATTCACGCCTCTCTTTTCTCCTTGAAAGTTTTCTTATGTTTCAGTTGCGTTTTATCCGCATGTTACAAATTGTCAACAAAGCAAAAAAAGATTAATCAACAACAAAATCGAACAAATAAACCAATAAAAATGCTCTCCGCATTAAGCTGTGCATGCGAGTGTGTGTGTGAGTGTGAGTGTTTGCGTGCGAGAGTATTGGGACGAGAGAGCAACTGAGAGTCTAAACAACTGAAAGTTTTGCATGGCGAGAAGCTTTGACTCCCAGTCGAGTTTATACTAAGCGTGCGTTTGTGTGTGTGTGTGTGTGTGTCGCTATGTTGGTGTGTCTACATTGTTATCGTTGTTGTTGTTGTTGTTGTTGTCGTCGATGTCGTTGTTGTTGGCTCTGCAGCGACAGCAGCAGCGGCGGCGGCGGCAGCGACAACCCACCGAAATATGACAAGTCCGTGTGGCTCGTTCGTCTGTGGCTCGTGTGGAGAGCGTGCGGCAAGTTTTTAGTTACGCGTCGGAACGTATCTGCGCCAAGGCAAAGGCAGCGCTTAGAAGTAGCAGTAGCAGCAGCAGCAACAGCAGCAGCAGCAGCAGCAGTAGCACCAAAAGCTATAGCCATAGCCATAGCCGCAGTCGCAGTGACGGCCCTAGTTTTAATCCATGGTTGAGATATACATGAAATCAAAATAAAAATAAATAATAATAACAACAACGCCAACAACAACAACAACAACAGCAACAACAATAATAACAGCAAGCATACCGGAAAAACGCTTTTTTGCAGCAATAAGCGAATTTTGTTGTTTTGTTGCGTTGCAGTTGCAAGTTGCAAGCTTCGCGCATTGCATCAATTTGACGAGAAAGCTCCGCGCGACGGTTAAATGTTCGATTCCGGTGTTGTACAACGACTAAATATTCAATATAACCTACAAGCATTCACATGCAACAACAACAACAACAACAACAACAACAACATCAACAACAACTACAACAACGACAACAACAGTAATAACAACATAACGTGAATTGTGTTCATAAAAAACGAAAATGCTCAGCTGTAAGCTACTTATATGAATATTAAATAGCAACGCTCACAAATGAATGAATAAACAAATGAATGAATCCGAAAAAAGTGTCATCATAAACAAACAAATAAACATAAACCGATGCTACGACCATGCAATGTGTAAAACAAACAACAGCAACAAAAAGTCTATTTAAATAAACACTGTTTATAGTTAAAGCTCAAGCTCAAGCTTCTTCTTCTTCTTCGTGCAGTTAAGTTAAGCTCAATAAAAGCGCTCATAAATTGTTCCAATTGGATTTGAAAGAGGAACATCAACAAATAGCGAGTATAGTTATTATGTACTTCCTATAGGGAATTTATACCCATATATATCAATTCACCGGGACTCATCAAACACCAAGGAAATGCAGCGCCAATCCAGGTAAGTCGCAATTAATAATAATCAATAATCAAGTAAATATGTATGGAAACATTTGAGTTTCGAATAGAATTCGTTCAGTTATAAATGGAAGATGTCTGCAGAAATATTTATATTTATACAATTCAATTTGTACAATTGGATGCATATAATCATTCCGGAATACAATCTCAAAACTGACGCATCCCCTACCACTATAGCCCTGAATTGTTTACGTATTTCACTCATTTCGATCATGTTTTGTTGATAATCACTCAATTTATGCAGCATCATCATTGTCGGAATCTTCACAACGATCGCTTCGCTCGTGTCGATTCTTAAATCTTCTTCATCTTCGGTTTCTCAATAATCGTATCCCACTCTTTTGCCCGATTTTGCCTTTTCCGACTGTTCCTCCTGTTTTGCTTTGCATTTTGTAAATGTTTTCTTTTGCCAAGTATGAAATTTCTCCATACCACGAAGTGCCTAACATATTAGACCATTTCAGTTCAGTTTATTATAGATCAATTGTGCTAGATCGTAACTATATATTTGTCTCTTTTTCTTTGTTATAATTGAAATATTATATTATTTATAATAACAGCAAGTAATTATCAAGGAAATCTGAAATCATTGTCTGACATTCTGCCTCTAACAATCGATTACATGTCTCTCACTATCAATTATTCCACTGTCGCTTCTAAATATAATATTTGGTTTATAATGAATGTAAACTCATTTGTTTCTCTTAGTTATCTTTTGTACAACTATACCACTAAGTTCATTATCTTAAAGCATCTTTTGAATATCCATAAGCCAATTTGAGGCCGGCCAAAGTTTCCGCACCTCAGAATGACGCATTTGGTAACTGTTGAAAATAAATAAGCGATTTATTGACGTGTCTAATCTAATAATATGCGAGCTCTGCGCTCTAGAACTTGAACTTAAGTAATCTACAAACTAAACTCTGGAAGATCAAATACAATTGTGCAAACAAGGTGTTTGTCTCGGAACAATGAAAATCTCTAAGTGTGGCCAAATATCATAAAGAGTGAACATGTGTTTATCGGTGGTACAGTGCTTGAGTGAAGTTTGAGCCCTATGCCTTAGGAATAGTGTTTGATCGTCTGATAGTCTGATCATATGCAGTGTAGAGAGCTCAAGTTCTTGGCATCCAAATTAATATTCATATGGTATATGGGTGCTTGTTGTTTTTTGGGATTCTTGGTTCTTCTTCCGTGCCCTTGGCACGAACTTGACAATAAACCAAAAGATACATTTACGATGCGATTGTTGCGAGTGTGAAAGTTCTTAATTACAAACATTAGGGGGCCACAGAGGCTTAAGGTCTACGGATCACAAACACAGCGTGTGCCCAAGAGACACTTTTTCAATGAGAGCATGAAAAAGGGATTGCGATTGGATGCGAGGCAGGCAGAATGGAAGAGGGTCGAGCAGACAGACGAGACTGACAAGAAAGAGAGAGAGAGAGTGAGAGAGAGAGAGAGAGACAGAGAGAGAGAGAGAGAGATGGAGACGAGGGGACAGAGAGGCTTCATAAATAGAAGCGGAACGATACATTTCAACACAAAGTGGAGACACTTAAAGCTCTACCTGTATTGAATTGAGTTTCTCGATTCCTGATGCTTCTCATTCTCAATTCTTGATTCTTGCTTCTCCAGACATGAGACTAACTGCCACTTCAGAGATGTTGTTGCTCTCACTCTTACTCTTCCTCTTCATATGACTCTGTCTCTGCGTCTGGCTCTAGATGTGGCTCTGGTTCTGGTTCTTGTTGCTGCCTCTTTGGGCCCTTGGGGCAGGCTCAGCATGTGGCTAAGCCGATCATAATTCTTGTTTGACACTGCAACAAACGGATGAATAAATGAACGAGAAGTCAGACGACTAGGGGATCCCGAAACTGTCCAGTTGAGCAATTCTCCGGGCTCCCTCTGTTCGCCCCTTCGTTGGCTGCAGTTGCAGTTGCAGTCATTCAGTCTGCGAGTCTGGCAACGGGTAGCCACTTACCACTTACCAGTTGCCGGTTGCAAGTTGCTAGTTGCCAGTTGCCAACTGCCAGGTAACCTCAACGCCTGCTTAGTTTTAATCTGGAATACCACAAATATCGAAATGAGCAACGACACAGATATCCTACAAAACTCGAATATGTTATTGCGATTGTATTTACATTAATCCTGGGATTTCGCTGGAATTTGATATCTCTTCTGAATTCGATTAAATCGGTATGCGGCGAATTACACTAGATGCAATCGAGTTTTGTAGAGTTCTTAAATGATATTCAACATACCCTACACCTACTATAGAGTTATATCAGCATAGCAAGGCCTTGGGGCTGTTTAACTTCTTCTGGCTAAATGAACCGCATCACAGAGCTTTGTATGACACCCAAATCTATAGATGATCATAAATATCACTTGGTCTGATATCTATTAATGCGTTTACTACTGTTATGGGATTAGTATGGGAAAGAGAGAGTCAGAGAGTTGGGGGAGTGCGTGAGATCGATATAATAAAATAGAACCCTTTTTTGGTGGATTCAACCCACGCTTTGTATTTTTATTTATGAAATATTCTTTATTTGAAATTGTTTCTATAATAGAGACATTTCCGTTAGTTTGAGTCGGTTCAGATTTGAGTTGGGGTTTAGCTTTCGGGATGAGATTTTACCATGGTTTAACTTTACTAGCAAGTAGCTTTTGCTGTTCGATAATCACAGCAAATAAAAATATCTGGAGTGCAATTTGTGCACAGCTGGTGGTGCAACCAGTGGTGGTGCTGCATAACGGTGGCCCTGTGGTGCACCACAACAGCAGCAACAACAACAGCGGCAACAACAACAGTTGCACCTTCATGCCTTCCCGTTGCGCCCTCACTATCCATACACAACTTGACAACATTGAAATTTGTTTGCACTCCATAAAGATTACAAATATGCGTGTTGTTGCACCTCTCCCTCGTGCAGCCTTGTGGTGCACCTTCTGGTTGCAACGCGTTGTTTCTGGTTGTTCCTTCTTTTTTAAATAAATTTCATGCTTAATATGCATGCCTGGGCAATTTTTACTTTAACACCAAGGTGCTCCAACTGCATAATGCCCGGAAGCAGCGCAGATGTCGCTGTTTGTCCGTACGATACAAGAGTTATGGACACGCATGTGCGAGTGACAGGACACAAAAGAATTCCCGAGCAAAACGGCAGCCACAGTAGATTAACAGTCCAACTTCAAACACCAAAACCAACAACTACTTAAAGATATTAATAAACCCGATCTGAATATTACAGTTATCATCGTATCATAAACACAGGCAATTTGGTATTTTATCCCTAAAAAACTGTTCTGACTTTCAGAACCGTCTCTACTGGATCCCTGCTGAAGGTCACCGTACCTACTATTGGGTATTTTTAGACCCTGTGCTTAAAAAACACAAAAGGGTTGATTAACTTTGTTTGCAAAGTCGATTTGTGTGTAACAGGCAGAAGGAGGCGTGTCAGACCCCATAAAGTATATATATTCTTAATCAGGATGAGAAGCCGAATCGATTGAGAAATGTCCGTCTGTCTGTCTGTCTGTCTGTATGTCTGTCTGTCCGTCTGTATGAACACCTAGATTTCAGAAGTTTGTTTTATTTTATTTTGGATACCTGCCCCCACTCCCCCGCAATTGGGGATTTCTGTTTTAAAAAAAAAAAGCAAATAACAGGCACAATTTCAAAGATAGGAAGTTGAGTTTTGGCACATATATTCACAATCACATTATGCACAAATTGTTTTTTCAACTTTTGGACCAGCTCCCACTCCCCCACAATTGGATACCAAAACTTCAAATTGGTGTAACAGGCAATTTTGGTGATATACTGTTGTGCTTTGGCACAAATGTGCCAAAATACATTATACACCTACTGTCATAATAAAATTTAGGATACCCGCCCCCACTCCCACGCAATTGGGTAGACCATTATTTAAAATCGACATAAAAGGAGCATATTAGAAGCTAGAACGTTGTGCTTTGGAACATAGGTGCAAATTTGAATCTTCCACTGTTTGATGTAAACTGCCCCCATTCCCCCACTGGTGGATCCCTAAAAACTAAAAATAAGGATACCAGGTGAAATTTTAAAGATAGAACGCCCTTATTTTGCACATATATGCACATTCACATTAAACATCTCACATTTTGGATACCTGGTCTAAAAATTTCCTTACCAGAAGCCATTTTGGATCTAGAACGTTGTGCTTTGGAACATATGTGCTGAATTTCTTAATACGCCTACTACTATATTCAACTTTTGGATAGTTATCCCCAATCCCCTACTGGTGGATACCTGAAAGCTTAAAATTGGCGTACAAGGCGCAATTTTGAAGCTAGAACGTTGTGCTTTAAAATGTATATCTAAAATTACATTACACACCTACTTTTATATCGATTACCGAATAATGATATCGATTATGGAATCGAAATCCATAATCGATAAAACAATGCACCACCGAAAAAACTATACTGCCGAAAATCCATATCACACCGGAAATACTATTATGCTCCAAAAATACTATTCTGCTCCGAAAATACTATACTTCTCCAAAAAACTAAAACTGTTGGGTATTTAATATTTATTCCGGGGTTACCTTATTATTTATGTGATATAAAGCATACATTTAAAATACAAATGTAATTGTTGACTAAGAGAAGGTTGTTTCTACATTCACTCTTCTTTCGATAATAATTTAGACTATATATTTATATAGAATTTATCTAATAACAGGCCAGTCTTAATGCAAAAAATAATCAAATGTTTACTTCGTTATTAACAGAACATATAACAAAATGGTCACCACGGCCACCCTTACAGAGGCCTATCATCCTTATAAATAACAGCAATCTACGACATCTCGCAGGCTATCCAAGGTGACACCAAAACCTTTATAGTAAGAATATCCAACAGAATGGGACCGGGCTAACAGTACGGACACTGTGTTTGGTATTCTCGGAACAGAATAGTATTTTTGGGACATTTCAGTATTTCCGGTGTGGTACAGTTTTGGGGCTTTATAGGTTTTTTGGTGCTCTATAGTAGTAACGATTAATATCGTTTTTGTTAAAATATTGAGGGTATCCACCATTGTGGGCTAGGGAGGGCTAGGTATCGAAAATGTGAAAATGACAGTAGATATAAATGTATATGCCAAACCAGCACCTTCTATTTTTAAAATTCCACCTCTTATTTATATATTTAGTTCTAGTAGAGCTTTCCAATTGCTGAGGAGTGGGAGCAGGTATCTAAAATTCGACACAAACTAAATCTGCGTAGGCCATACATCAATCATCATATGAATAGTGTAGCTCTTATAGTTTTCATAATCAAGGTGTTCATATAATACATACGTACAGACGGACAAGGCGCAATCGACTCGCCATCTCATCATGATCAAGAAAACATTTAATGTGGTCGACTTTTCACAAAGTCAAATGACCATTTTTGTGTTTCTTAAACATAGTGTCAAAAACTTTCAATTGATATTTTCAAACGACAGTATAATGTACGTATATTTGAATGAGATTTTAATAGGGTATATAAGGATCATATATACATAATGACAATTTACATTTATCAAGTAATGTCGATAAGGAAATCACTTCCAAAACAATCACATCTAATTGTGTGGAAATTTTGTTGCCGAAGTGGTTAAATAAACTACTTACATGACTATTACAAACATATTCATCCATACATCAATACACTTCCACATTTATAATGGTACTATCTATGTACAAGACATGTATGCAAATATGTTCTGCAGATGACGTATTTAGTTGAGCACTATGTGCCCACCGAGAGGACTCTACAAGTACGTGAACTTCCTTGTCTTCTGCATGCCTCACTCAGTCGTGCACCCAAATTGTTTGGAGCGTCGTCCCTTGCTGGACCATTAAGTAAATTGAAAGCGTTTTACCCTTTCGCCGGACACCATACTCCGGCCTCGGTCTGCTTCTTGACCATACGGCTGTGGCCGAGAAGCAAACCCTTTTCAGTGTGTATTTAACACATTAATGTAACTTGGGAATGAGTATGGGATAGCGAATGTGAATGTGAGTGCGAGAGGACTTCAAGTGGACCACGTAAAACCGGATTACAATGCACGCTCATGTTCACTGAAAAGCCGAAAATTGAAACCCATAAACACCTACGCTGACCTGACCTAACCCCGACCTGGGCGACCATATTTAAAAGAATCGACTTGGGTGCCCAAAAGCGGGTGAAAAGAAATGGATTTTCAAGTGGCCCGACGCATAATGAGCCACACAACACAGGACGTTTTAGTGTGGATGCTGGACAGTGCCGTCCACGTGTGCGCCCACAGTTCAGATCCCCTTTTAAGGGTTGACATTCGCTTCATTACAAAAGCCGATTGAAAAAGGTTTCGAGTTGAAAATTTTATACTTGAACTCAACCAACAATTACACCGCGTCGCCGGAAAGAGACCATGGGATAAATCTATTGTTTTCTCCCCAGAATTTTTTGGGGTTGAGATCGAGAAGTTGACAGACGACACACTTCTTAATGCCAAGTGGCTAAATCAATTAGTTAATTGATTAACAAAAGCCTTGCAAGCATGAATAAATATCCAACAGTAGGGACAGTCCTGAAGTGGGGACCCTGTGTTTACTTTTTTGGGCAGCATAGTGTTCGTGGAACAGAATAGTATTTTTGGGGCAGAGTAGTATTTATGGAGCAGAATATTTTTTTCGGTATGATATAAATTTTCGGAGCAGTATAGTACTTTCGGTAATATCTATAATCGATATTGTTAATAGGTAATTTATATCGCTAATCGATAAAGTAGATGTGTAATGTTATTTTAGTTATATGTTCCAGAGCACATCGTTCTAGATTCGAACTTGCTCCTTGTAATCCGAGCTTCCTGGTATCCGCCAGTGGGGGGTTGGGGATAGTTATCCAAAATTTGATAGAGAGTAGGTGTATAATAATTTTCATAATTATGGGGTACCCAATATCTCAGGAGTGGGGGGAGGTATCCAAAATTCGAAGCAAACTTGATCTTTTTCGGCCATATAGCAATGTTCGTGCCAATTATGAATACTGTAGCTCTTATAGTTTCCAAAATCTAGGTGTTCATACGGACAGACAAACAGACAGACAGACGGACATGGCCCAATCGACTCGGCTACTCATCCTGATCAAGAATATATATACTTTATGGGGTCTGCCACGCCTCCTTCTGCCTGTTACACACAAATCGACTTT
>JBANCZ010002527.1:0-15446 GCA_037040025.1 Sphaerogastrella javana
GACCATACTGCCCCAAAAAACTAAACACAGGGTCCCTACTGTCGGGCCAGTCCCTACTGTTGGATATTTTTTTTTATGTGAATGTATATTTTTATTTTAGATCTGTCAATACTTAATTAAACTTCGTGTTTGAGACATTGACAATTACTTTTTAACAAAGTCGGACATTTGATAATTGGTTTTAATGTGTGGTGGTTTAATATTGTATCATATCACTCTGGGTCCAGGGGGGTTGGCTGTTCACATATGGAGATTCGTTGCTGGATTATATGGCTCCTGGTTCCGCTTCAATGTGCGCCAGGTCGAGGAGATGCGTCCCCTTGAGCCTTCTCGTGGTGGTACTGTTGTCCAGCAAGCCCAAAACCCGGTTAGATGGGGTGACGCTCGAGCCTGGAGAGGTAGCCCGACTGCTCTTCTGAATAACGGAAGAGACCCTGGGAGTGGATCGTGGTGTTGTCGTGATAAGGGTGGGCGTTGCCAATCATCCTCAGCGTTTTGTTCTACGACTGTTGGAAGAGTCGCATGTTACACCTGTTGCTGGTGCCCTAGAGCTGAACTCCGTAGGTCCATATGGGCTTGATGATGCTCTGGTACACCACCAGCTTCGCCCTCAGCTTCATTCTTGATCGCCTGCCGATCAACCAATAAAGCTGCTTGATCCGCTCCTCAGCTTGACGTCTGTTCATCAGGATATGGTTTCTCCAGGTCAAGCGTCTGTCCAGTGTCATTCCAAGATATTTAGCGGCTGGCTCGTATCTAATGACCGATCCACCCAAGCTAACAGGAGGACAATCGGCTTTCCCCAGAAAGAATGTCGACTGAGTGGATTTGTCGGCGTTTATCCGAATGTTCCATTTCAGTAGCCATGGGTGGATCAGGTTAAGGTGCCACTATATGCAGACTGAGGCGTCTTGCGGTGTGTAGGCGATTGCAAGAAACGCTGTATCATCTGCATACGTGGCGACGAGCAGCCCCTCGTTCCGCGTTGCTGGCATATCGGTTGTGAATAATGAATAATAATAATAATAAGGACAGGGCCGAGTACGCTGCCTTGATCGGACCACGAAGCTTCGGCCTCGAAGGTACGATCTAAGCAGCTTGTAGTGGGCGTGGGGGAGTTGCTGCTTGATCTTGTAGAGCAGACCCGGGTGCCAGACCCTGTCAAATGCCTGCTTGACGTCAAGCATGACGGCACAGCAGTACTTCTTTTTCTCGAATGCCTTCAAGATCTTCTCAACCAAGCTATAGCATTACTCTAGTGTGGAATGGGAGCGCCTGAAGCCAAACTACCGATTCGGGACCAAACCAGCCTCGTCCAGTACCGGCAACACTCTATTCAAGAATACTCTTTCTAGTATTTTGGAGAGCATCGCCAGCAAGCTTATCGGATGATAAGAGTTTAGATTTGCTTCAGGTATACCAGGCTTGAGAATGAGGATCAATTCCGCTCATTTTCACGCTGAAGGGAAGTGACTGATTTGGAAGCATCCATTGAATATGCTAGTCAGAAGATGTGTATATGGAGGAGGGAGCAACTTGATAGCCACCGTGTAGACTCCGTCGATCCCAGGCGACTTCTTTTAGCCTGTTTATCTCCTGCTCCACCTCCACAAAAAAAGGGAGCGTGTAATGCAATTTTTAATATATGTTCTAAAGCACAACGTTTAAGCTTCAAAATAACGTCTATAATGCCAAATTACATTTTTATTGTATGAGTGAGGCCAGGTAACCAAAATGCGATATGTAATACGATTGTTCATGTGTGTGCCAAAAGAGAATCTTGCATATTTAAAATTACACCGGTTATTCCTATTTTTAGTTTTTGGATATCCACCAGTGGGGTGCATCTTGGATTTAAAGCAGAATGTTCCAGCTCAAAAAGCGCAATTAATGACATTTTGGGGTTTGGTAACCAATTGTGAGAGAGTTGAGCTGGATATCCAAAACGTGATTATAATATGAGTGTGAATGTGTGTGCGAAAAGATAATCTTCTATATTTAAAATGATACCTGTTATTACTATTTTTAGTGTTTGGGTGGATAGTGGGGGAGATGGAGCCCAATTGTATATCAGTGGGAGAAGGATTTTAATGTGCATCTATATTTATATACCTTTAAAAATGCGTCTGTTATGGCGACTTAAAATTATGGGCTCCCCCATTCCTCAGGTTTGGAACAGCGATCCAAAATTTTAGGCAAATTTAATCTGCCTGAAACAAAAGCAGTTTCCGTGCCAAATATGAACACTGTAGCTCTTATAGTTTCCGAAATCTAGGTGTTCATACAGACGGACGCAAAGACGAACAGGGCAGACGAATAGATGGATGGGAAGGCATGGCCCAATAAATCAACTTCTTTTTTTGATTTCTGTTATACACAATTTGACTTTGAACAAAGTTAATAGTTTCTTTTGTGTTTTTTAAACAAGGGTCTATAAAATTGACGTTGATGCCCTATATTTTTTATACTGTTTTATTTATTTTTATTTACGTATTATATCTTAATATACCTAAAATGAATAATTTTAATATATAAGTTATAATGACCATTGTATTTTAAATATAATACAATCATATTAAATTGTTGAGTATTCCATTTCGCCCATATGACAACGCTAACACCTATATAGCACTGATCATATTTTTTACTGAAACATGCAAGTAATACAAACAGAAAATATTGAGAGATTGATTTATGGCTTTAAATTAAAGAAATAAAATATTTATTTAGAAAAACACCACTATCCTAGGTATTCGGAAACAACATAGTTTAGACTTCTTCAAATATTTTCATTTTGCCCTTACATACTAAATTTGCAATGATCTCAATGGTTTGGTATGGTATTTGTGTTTGTATATACTTATACTGCACTCCACTTACAGTATTTTAAGCCTTTTCTCGAGTTATTTATGCTCTTGCGGTTTATTTTTATCCTTGGTCATCCTTTGGCTGGGAAAAACTTATTACGGAACTTATTAACAAAGTCAACACGATGGGGCTTCTGAGGATGGAGAGCCCGGCGAAAGGCACAAAAAAAAGTTTATTATGCCAAGCAGCGTTTCCCATTAGGAGTCATTGCGGATACCCTATACTTACGGTGTCACCCTGCCTGTTCCTTCCCTGTCTGAGCATTTTACTAGTTACCATTTTCCGTGCTGATGTAGCTATTGTGATTGTCGTTGTCGTTCTTGGTGTTGGTGTTGGTGTTGGTGTCCACATTGTAATGCTCTTTGCCACATTTCGGGCCTTTGACGGAAATGTTGGGCATTATGGGAAAACTTGCTCAGATTTCCGTCGCTTCCGGTGTGACATTTATTCATTATGATTTGCTCATTTTTCAGTCCTTTTTTATGTTGTATGTCGTGTTTTTCTTTATTTTCTTCTGCTGCCAGCTTACCGACCGACTTCTTTGAGAGAGTGCCGCGTTAATTGGAAGAGTTTTCGGTGCTTTTATTTGTAAATAATTAAAAACTCGCTGCAGGTCGAGCAGCTTGATAAGCGCGAGTTGTTAATTTATTTATTGACCCTTCTCACACTTTTTCGCATAATTTCATTGCTGCCAAATAGAAAGTTTTTGTGGCTTTCCTTTCGTTTTTGCTATTCACTTAAATTTCTATGAACAACACTCTCTTCCCACCCCATTATTGCACACTCGTTTCTCTGATGACCCCCAAATTGTATTGAATCAGCAAATTGTTTACTGATTTGGGTACCATGGCATTCTGAGTGGAGCCGGGTTAATTACAAGGGACGCACGCCCCTAATAATTTCGTATATGGAACTTTTGCTGAATGGAATGCTTTTGTGAGTATTTATTTTTACAATTCAACATCAATAAACTAGTTCTTTGTATAGATTCGAACAATGAATAATAAATTCATTGCAATAAAGTACAACTGTAGACCAATCAAAAATTTATTAAGCGTTCTTTATTGCACCTAATACCATCAAATAACATTATTTCATATTGAGTCCTCATTATTAGATTGCTATTTTGTCATTAGGTGTTGCTGAAATTAAATTAAATTTCCTAGAAAATGCATTTATTTTTAAAGGCTTTTGGCCAAAAAGGCATCTGTCGATTAGGAACCGCTATAGCCTCAGTCTATTTCTAATCATTTCCCTTAACTGGCCCACCACAAATGTCTTATAAATATTTATGGGAAAAAATAATAGTCAAAGCCATAAAATTGTTTCGTTTATATAGCCGTAGGCAATAAGCACACACGAACCATAAATACGATACCCTGTAAACAATTGCACACCTACGAAAATGTTTGATGGTATGACTCATGTCGAATGAAATGCACTGTATCCTACTTGTTTTTAACCCAATATTACTTCAATTGGCGATCTTTGAAAGTGTTGGTGTGTGTATTGTTGATACTTGTGATTGAATTGGTAACAGTCGCCTATCGTTATGCTTACAATTCTTTTACCTTTGAGTACCTTATATACAATTATGAGTCACCATACAACAGTTTCGGTGTTCAATTATCCATGAAACACTCTTTTTCGACAAGGATACATCTTTGGTATATTTGTTATATATATGTATATTATAGAAACTTATACTGCACTTCACAAAATAGTTAGCAGAGGGTTCTGCTGGGTATATTTAAACAGCACACCAATATGACAGACTAAACAGAATTTAAATTAGTTTTGAAATACGACAAACCCCTTTTTAAATACAGCATTAACCATTTTAAGCATTTAAAAGTTGCATTTAATTAAAATCAAAAGTGAAACTGTGGGGTAACGTGAATTAAAATAAAACATTAAAAACTTAAAGGAAAACTTAACACTTAAGTGTATTCACATTGTAGCAGGGCACTGAGTGTGAGTGCGAGTATGAGTGTAACCGTTAAGAGAGAGTCTGAGAAAGGGAGAGAGAAAAAGAGAATATCTTGTATCTTGATCATAAATTAGCACTACACAGTACTCTCCGTTGTTGGTACGACTGGCAAAGGATTTGCTATAAACCTCGGCCGCTTATTTATGTGAAAGCGGGACTCTAGATTGCCACATAAGTGTAGAAATATCAGGCTCATTGTGTATCAGTATGTATGTATACCATATATACAAGTACCCTGCGTTTGCGTTTCAAGTGAAGTAATGTGAAGTGAAGTATGTATGTGTTGTGCCTTGTGTTATAAACGAGCTTGGGTAGCCAGAAACTTGTAAATGTATATCTCAGTTGTGCCGCATTCACATCTACTTCCGGCTTTTGCTTGGCTCGCTTCAGTTTAATGCCTTACTTTCTGTGTTCGTGCGCTTTTACGGCCTGAGCGTTTCTTACAGCTTCGTTTTATGCTCCAATTATAAGCAGACAGCGCTCAAGCGTATCCTGTTCAAACAAGTACCGCAGCACATGCAACTCTTGTCTCACAGATCGGGAGCCCGAATGCCCCAACTCTCTACACTCTATGCCTATGCCTATGCCAATGTCGGTACTTGTGTGTCCATTCTTTGGGTAGTGCTCCATCCCTTTTGTTTGCGGTTTACTGTTACTTTGTTGATTTTGTTTGTTTATTTCCGCTAAATTAATGGCGTCCAATGCTGACACTTCCGTTATAAATACATACATACACGCGCAGCACACTCACACACTCACTCGCACAGACATACACATTCATATTTGCCGTAGCTCCATAACTGGCAAGTGGCAAGTGGCTCCATTTAATGAAGTTGTGGTAAGTCGGTTGGTGGCAGCCCACTCGGCAACCCTACAACCCTACAACGCTACACCCACACGACCGCTGTGTGGGTACATGGGCAGCCGGTACACTTCCTTCTTTCACTCACAATCCCTCAGACACACACTTCTCGCACTCATTCAGTGCTGTTGTTAATCAGCATTTTGCCATTATCCTTTTACACGCGCCTCTGATTATGAACATCATTAGTTACTGCTGGCTGGTTCTGTACTTTGCTGCCGCATCTAAGATTTATGACTGTGCAACAGTGCCCTCATCCGATCTTCAAGCCAGTGAAACTACAAGATACGAGATACACGCACCCTTCACACGGCAGTATCACCCTAGCTGGCTGTAGCTTGAGTTAATTTGACATGCATAATTGTGGGTGCGACTAATACTTAGTGTGCCGTTACACCTAAGTTCATGTCTCTTCCTTGCACTACGTTCACTACTTTCAGCTACTTATGACTAAAGACTGAGCCATAGTAGGCAAACACGTGTCCCTGAGTGACTAACATACAACAGGTTGTAATGGCAACAGAATTAGATAATAAATTCAGTGCTAGTCATTTAATAGGACAAGCGCATAACATTCTCAAATTAACTACACTAACGCAGTGCGACAATAAAGAAAAATCTCTTCTCTTCACAGTTGATAAATGGTTTCTTATACTTAATGCGGCAGGTTAATGCTAACATTTCCTAGTCCGTACGCTAAATAATTCAGCTAATTCAAAGATACTATTGTTGCTCTCCTCTAACATATTTTCACAAAAATTTAAGTGAAGTTCTTTAAAACTAATAATCAAAAAAGATTTAAATATAATTCAAAATATTCCCAAGTTTTGAAATTAAATTCATATATTATGTACCCATAATGCGTTCCGTATTAAAAATGAAAAGTGAAAAAGTCTCCAATAAAACCGATTGAAATTGAGTAATACACATTTTAAGCTTATGAGATCTAGGTGTTCATATGGACGTATGACTGCCAGTAGTCCTGCAAAAGGAGACCCATTTTTTAGGGTATATTTATGGGATCTGCACACATCTCGATGTGCCTCATAGACTCATTTCGCCTTTGCACACAAGCGATACGCCCTATATTTTTAACCAGAATGAAAGGTATATTGATAAAATATATTGACACTTACATTTGTAGGAATTTCCAAATTTCGTAAGTGTTAAACAAATAACACTGTGACCATAAGAGGCAAGTGTACGTATTTACAAATACATTTCACTTACACTAAAAAAAGAAAACGAAACTGGCTAGCAATTTGTAGAATAATAAGTGTATATCGTTTTTATGTTTTTCTAGGCTATTCTACGCGACGATATATGCGACTTGTTATGCCTGGGAACTTGTGCGAAAAACCCCTTTTGACCTTATTGCTCAGATGCTCACTGCCCCTCGTTCACTAAATTGGTGCCAACTGTTCCCAGCTACGCAATGTGTCGCCTAATTGGTAACGACCTCAACAAAATGGGCTCCGTACAAACAACAATAACTACAACCATAACGAAATCAGAAACAAGGACAATACGGAAGGACAATCTGAAGAAGAATAACAACAAGACGAGTCGCAGATACGGACAAACAAAAAATTGTTTTGAAGTCAAGTGGCAACATGACATCAGAAACATATATGCACATGTCCGAAACCTTATGTCGACCACTAGGCATACACATACTGCTTATACTCTTGTGTGTGTGTGTGGATGAGTCCAGTTCAGTTGGATGAATGGTTTGTCAGACCGGAAGCAGCAAACACGAAAGCAGCGGAATCATAAGGGGGTTTGTTATGTCTCCCAAGAGAATGTCCGGATGTATTTTTAAGAGCCGCAATTTTCCAAACAATTATTACAATTTGTACGGCCAATATATCGATATGGGTGTATGTGTGGAACCAGTAATCGTTCAGAATGTACGACTTCTGTACGACTTTAATTGGAGTACTAGTCGAAGGTTACCAGTTAACTTTTGATTGGTGCAATTTTTGGGAGGGCTCTCGTTTTGTTGTGCTATTGCTTTTGTCTATGGGGACCCATTTGCAAAAGGGAACTAAATTCGCAGAACTGAATTATCTGATCTGTAAAGAATATATGAGTTACACGGAGTATTTACGTTTGATAATATACTCACTTAGGAAATACTAATTTTTTGAAATATCGATGGAACAATTGTTTCATATTCACTAAAAGCTGCTTATATGAAATATCGGATCACTTATTATAAGGATATAGTGAATACTTCTCGATATGGAAATGAGTAAACTATCAGGCACAGTACAACCAAAAAGATTTCTTTTTGGTATATGTGAACGATATTTTGGCACCGCCTCTGAAAATTTATGATTTTAATTGGTTCGGTCAAGTGGAAAATTCGAAAAGCATTCGCAATACTTTTGATTGCTCGCGTTCTTTTGGTCTTTTGTAATATGCGTTCAGTTTGTTTTCATTTATTTTGTTGTTGTTTGGTGTTTTTGCTTTATTTAATATTGCAATTTTCTTTCGTTTTAATAATTTATCAACCATCACGACTCTATTGATTGCCTTGTTCAAGTGGAAAAACATTGAGAATGAAAGCAAAAATAAGCAAAACAATATCCATCCAACTTTCAGCGCAGTTAGCCTGTTTTTTGCTGAAAGCCACAAAGTTTGGATAATGTTTTCCATTGTGATGCATTTTAATAATACTTTTAATATTTGCATTAAAAAACGCATAATAAAATACAAATTGTTTATCCATATAAAACTTGGCGCCTGTACTGAGTGACAATCAATTTGTGCTGGCGCTCAATTATTATTTTTAATTTATAAAGTTTTCACTGCATGATGCTCTTCCAATCATTCATTTGTTAAATCATTAAAAAATATTATAAACCAGAGGAAGTTAAAAATTTAATGAATAAATTGAAATGACTTTTCTGTTTTTTGCATGTTAAGTCCTTTTGGATCACCAGCGAAATTACATTTTCAAAAAGCCAATATTCAGTTTGGATTTTGTTTAAAACTCTATTGTTAAAGTATCTCGAAAAATATTTGTATTTTGAATTATTTTAAATCTTGGTGCTAAATCATATATAATTAAATATTATGTATTACAAGCTCAACTTCAGGTTTAAAGATCCTGTACCTAAAGATGCCAAAGACTAACTTTCATCCAAATTTAAATATTTATTCGATTTTCACAATTATTTTAAAGTAAGGTATATTATAGGATCTCTAATGTACAGGTAGGTCGAACGACTAAAATGTTTGATTAAATAATGAATTCTGGATTATCAGTCAAAACATTGAGAATATCATTCATTGAGGTCCATTCATGTAGCAACCCATTGATAACCCAATTAAGAACGAGTACGCTAGTACGCTCTAGTACGCTTCTCGCGGTCTAATGCCGATATAAAAGTCATAGCTCCACATTACGTATACGCCATGAGTGTTAATGCTTTTTCATGAATCTTATTCTGCACTTTTCGTTTTTATTACAAAAGCGCACGCCGTTCCCAATGACAATGAAAAGTGTTATTGGAAATGAATGGCGAAGTGAATGTGTGAGTGTGTCTGTATGGGTATGCGAGTGTACATTAGGGTGAAAATACAAGGCTGTAAAACAACAATGACGAAGACAAAAGCGGAGCATATAGAGCCATAAAAGAGTGATGACAAAGGCATAAACTGTTAACAAAAATACGAAAAGTGGAAGCATTCATTCACATTCAGACACAAACACAAACACACTTTACATTTCTCGTGCATATTTGAAATCGAACAGCAGATAAAAGGGAATTGTATGATTGCATATAAGACCCGAAGTTAAAGTGAGCATCTGCCTTCTAGCTTAAAGCAAAATTATACTTTGCAAAACAATTTTAAAAAAATGTTTTAGGTTTATTCTGTTAGAATTGAATAATTTACAAAAATTTGTTAAGTGTGTATAGTATGAATACTATAGTATTATTTTAGTATGAATAATGGGGGCGGTTTTAAGTGATACTATTCATTTAATAGTAAACTAACAGCTGCTATCTATCGTTGATAAAAAAACTGTTGTTGGTAACTATTCTGAAAAAAAATAGTGATTGGTTAGTTATTGTTCATTGGACAAGTAGCAATAGACATTAAAAACAACAAAATACATATGTATTCTCTGTATTTTTCTTTGTTTCAACATATTTTTTCAGCCTTGTGCATGTTTTATTTTATTGCATTGAGTACACATTAGTTGTCAAATAAACAAATAATATAAAACCGAAAAAATATGAAATATTATTGTACGTATACACATGAATATATATAATATATATGTAGTATAGTGTGTGCGCAAAACGACTGTTACGAAAGATCTGCGATTTCAGCAAAAAATAGAAAGCTTAAAAAATTCAACAACAAATTTTCGAAGGGGGAAATGTCCAGAAATGGCCTTTGATTTTTCAGGCATTTTCCGGCATTTTTTGGCATTTCGGGGTATTAAAGTTTTTTTATACTCACATTTATTATCCTGAGCGTGTATGCTATAAGCGAATGTGTGCGTGAGTGTATGGGTAACTTCAAAAGCACTTTAATGCGCATCGACTTGTTAGCGCCCACGCTTTCCTACCACTTCCTCTTCCACTTCCTTTATTCGCTCTCTGGCTGTTACACTTTTGAATCATATGGTATAAGAGCCGTGTACGTGGGTTCTTGCTGCATGGCTGCGTGGAATTGCTTACGGGCGTTTCTTAAAAAAAACGTAAATTTAATTTATCCTCTTGGACAGAAAGCGAAATGTAAAGAAAAACCAGGACATCAACACACATGAGTTCACGGAGGACGCGTCCTTGTGCGTCTGGGCCAAGGCATATGTATCCGACTAGGAAAAGATCAATTGTCATTGATTGAGCAGCGATGTGGTGACCGAGTAAAACAAATACCAAATTTGTGAAGGAATGGAATCTCAAATGCTTTAATGCTTTTCATTTTCAAACAATTTACTTAATGTGAAGTGTCTCTCTCAAATGATTTTAACACTCCAATGTTCTTATGTCTCGTCACTGAAAATCATACAGGAAAATCGGCCAAGCGTTATGCTACATCCAAATGTTTGCTGTTGTCATTCCTATCAGGCTATATGAAAATACAAGAACCACATATTTTATTTATGTATGTACATATGAAATTCGGATATTTTATTATCAATCATTAAACATTCGAATCATGTTTCTGTTAATCCAGAAAAAAAAAAAAACAAAACAAAGGTATAATAAAATTTTGTGAAGCAGTTGGGTATGTATTTGAGATATGAAATCAAACGTTTCCACAATCTTACAACTTTTTAGATGTCTCTCATATTGTACAAATTGATCATATATGCTCAAGGGCGACTTTTGTGGATGCCATCTCAAAATCATTGGTTTAATATTAATAAATTCATGCCAGAGTCAGCTGGTAACAATCTTATGGATGACTGCTTTACAATATTGAAATTTTTTTAAGACTTTATTTAAAGCTTGGCGAACATACGAAATGGATGGACATGAGACGACTGATGCTTTCTTCAAAGCTGTTACAAAGAAATTTTTATAAGACCCTGTGGGTCATTTTGTTTAGGACGCGTGACAAATCATGGAAGAGAAACCGACTCGATTGAGCTATGTCCTTCTGTATATGTGTCTGTTCATCTTTATCAACATCTAGGTGTCGGAAACTTCAAAGCTACAATATTGATATTTTACACGATAATAGGTGTAAAACCAATATAGATCGTGTCTATAAAACAATATAATAATTTAGAGCAAAGCCCCCTATCCGAGGATTTGGGAAACATACACTTCTCACAATTTTAAATGGCCTTAACGGGGTTTATTTGGAACTTAAATGTTCGGTTTTATCACATATTTTCAAAATTATACTGTAAGCCTACGGTTATAATCGAATTTTATATATCTTCTTCTAAACCGCGATTGGTAATACCAAGCAGTTAGGATTCAGTCTAAAAGGCGCACTTTAGAAGGTAAAAGGTTGTGCCTTGGGGAACATACATGTGTCCAAAATTACATTACACAATCAGTTTTTAAATGATTAGCTATATCAATTACCGTTCAACGATATCGATTATCTGCATTAATTATCGAAATCGATTATCGATAAGACTATGTAGCATCGGAAATACCACATTGCTTCAAAAATACGATTCCGTACCGAAAATATTTTTTGTATTTTTTGTTTGTTCAATGAATTGTGTGATATATTTTTTGACTTCATAATACGACTACGAGATATAACGATTAAATATAAAGTTCCTACTTTAAAATGTAATGGTCTTTTATTAAGAGAGTAAGAGAAAGTGTTTCATAAAATTCTTTAAAATAATCTAACAAATGTATTCGAATCGATGCGTAAACTTGACGAATATAGCTCATGAAATTGGTACTCATCGTGGCCTAACAATGTGTGTAAGTGCATTGGGTATCGATGTCGATATCGATGCGAATGTGATTGTGAATGTCAACAGTTTCGATGTTGCCGAAAGGGTTTAGAGCACGCCATTTGCCAATTGACGAACTGATTGATGATGTGGCAGCAGCTCATATATCAAATCAACATGTTTTCTATACGTAGACTCTGCCAACTAGACAGTGTTGATGTAGAAAGCTGGCGGGGATGGCTGTACCAGACTACCAGACATTGGCCACACGCAAGCAATTTAAAAAACGATTTGTCTGCATAATGTGGGAAGATCCGTGCTTAGAGTCGGACAGTATATGGGGCGTAACGTTCGATGTTATTTTCGGACATGCCCATACCCGTCATATGGGCTAACGCGATGACGCCCAAGATAATGGAAGACTATTTGGTGCTGCCTCCAAATAAAACATAGCCTACGACACGCCACATAACATAGCAAGATGGTGATATCCAGGGGCTGTGAAATACCCGGCGTCTGAAATAACTTCATTTCCGGTTGGCACGCCCTGCACACAGAGCTCTTGGTTTTGTTCACATGCGTGTAACTATGCATGTCTGTGGGCTGTTCCCTGCTCCTTCCTGCCACATTCCACTTTCCACTTGCCACTTGCCACTTGCCACTAGCCACTTGCTGCTTTCTACATTCTACTTGCTGCTCACCTCATACCAATTTCTGTTTGCTGCTCAACTGCCCGTTAAAAATTCAATTTACACTATTTTGAACGCAATTAAATGAAGGCCGTGGCCAATGGCCCCAATTTCATTCACTCTCTCTTTCTCTCTTCCTATCTCTCTCTTGTTCAGTCGAAGTCTTTTTATCTCACTCACACAGGCTCTCTACACTTTCAATAGTTTGTTGCTTGTTTTTATGTGTTTGACGGTCTGCAAAGGAAAGGGCGTGGCTTAACGCGTGGGTTATTCGCAAATGTTATGTTCATATTTTATGTATTAAGTACTCTATTAAATTTTTTGTTCTTTCCCCCAGACTAAAGCGTTTTTGCATGGCTAACATGAACGCTATAGTATACATATTCCTACGTAATCAGTATTTGAGTATTTTTTTTTTTGGTGATGACCCTCAGAGATGTTTGCAGAGCTTGTTTACTGTGTGGTTTCCTTACAAATTTATGGGATGCTTGACATGCGACTTTTATGGCCTAAGCGGCGTATGTGGCATATGTGCCGTGTATGGGATATGTTGGATATGTGGAATATTTGTTTGGTATCGAGGACCCTTGATGTTTGCCAAGTATATGGTTGTCTCAGCTGCAAGGCAAGTAGCGTGGAGATTGAACTTCTCTTCAAAATATACACGTATATTTATAAAACAGACGTCTTTCATTATTATTATATTTTATTATTATTAATTTCACTATTTGTGTTATTTTTGAAGATTCGTATTTTCATTAAACTTACGTTTAGCTTGAAATAAATGTGCGCCCTACTCATGTAGATGTAGAATAATGCATTGCGATGATTCAGGGACATAAAAACAATTCTCGTGAATGATGTTGCGGCTAAGGTGTTGATGGTGTTGCTCCTTCTATCGTATGTCTTTTGACCGCAGTGCTTTTGATGACCTCGCATGACACACGACACACAAAATGCCATGGCAATGTAACGGAAATCGGCTTAAAATTTACTCTATACACATACAAGCTAAAACATCATCTCAGGCAAAAATACTAGCCACCCACTCACCCACCCAAGCACACATACACAAACACGCTCTCTTGCACACCAAAATAGGAACGCGTGTGTGATTTATGGTTCTCCAGCTCTGAGTTGCTGCAAGTTGTAACAGTGGGGCAAACACTTTCAAAGAAACGAAATGGGAGCTGCGAGCTGCGACGACTTATGCAACTAATGCAACTCTGAGCAAAGTTAAAAAAAAAAGTTATTTACGCCAAACTTCCGGAACGAAACGGAGCAACCAAATACAGGATGGTATGGGTGGTCGAATGTGACGTAGAGAAAGAAACATTGTTGGTCTAAAGCCTGGTACCTGGCGGAGTTTTTAAATCATGTTTGCTTTCTGTTCGGCATATTTGGGAGCTGCTCTGGGATGGCTTAAGCTGGCAGCCATTTCATATTTCACATTTTGCATAGTTTAATGTGATTGGTCGACAATGGTGGCGCGTTATTTGCAAATTATGTTACTTTAGTCAACTCGAATAAATCTTGAGAAAAGTGCGCCCGGCTGCTGGGTTCTTGGATTCTGGGCTTCTGTGCTTTTGGCCTCTTTGGTTGCTGCGGAGATTCGCCGATGTTGCCCATACACAAATCACACGCAAATTAGTTACTCTCTCTTGAGACTACTTCGGAAAATTACTGGGAACCGGTGGAAACCCTTCGAAAACTTGTTGAGCAGCAAAACTTGCACAGTCCTTATATGGCGATATCGAGCATACTTCTCAGTAATATGTAAGTGTAGAGACGCATAACTTGCCGCTAATGAGTAAATGTGGCAAAAGTTTAAATTAATTTTTGAAATGTGTATGTCCAGGCCTGGATATACAACTACCAAGAAATTTCAATTTCCTTTACGGCCATAGAGTGTAATTATATTTTCGACACTTTGCTGACCTGGCTCCCCTTTCAATCCTAGACTATCCTATGGTTCTTTTTAGACCCTCTGCTTAAAAAACACAAAAGGGTCTATTCACTTTGTGAGAAGGCGATTTGTATGTAAAAGGCAGAAGTGTGAAGTATGTATATTCTTGTTCAGGAAGAGAAGCCGAGTCGATTGAGCCATGTCCGTCTGTCTCTCCGTCCGTCAGTCTGTCTGTCCGTCTGTATGAACACCTAGATTTCGGAAACAATAAGAGCTACAGTATTCATATTTGGCACGAACGTTGTTGTATGACCAAAGCAGATCAAGTTTGTTTTAAATTTTGGATACCCCCCCCCCATATCCCTCAATTGGGGATTTCTGTTTTAACAAAAAATTCAAATAGCAGGCGCAACTTCAGAGATAAGAAGTTAAGTTTTGGCACATATATTCACTATCACATTATGCAGAAATGTTTTTTTTTTTTCAAATTTTGGATACCAGCCCCCACTCCCCCACAATTGGATACTAAAACTTCAAATTGGTATAACAGGCGCCTTTTTGGAGATATACCGTTGTGCTTTGGCACATATGTGCTGAACCCCCACTGGTGGATACCCTTACAACGCGCAATTTTGAAGCTAGAACGTTGTGCTTTGGAACATATCAAAAATTTCATTACACATCTACTTTTATATCGATTACGGATATCAATTATCGATTAATGATATCGATTATCG
>JBANCZ010002528.1:4570-15446 GCA_037040025.1 Sphaerogastrella javana
AATCGATTGGAAAATGAAAAAACAGAAGAGGAAAAACAAGAAACAAAGGGGGCAAACTCAAAGACTGTTGCTCGCCAAAACCCCAACAAAAAAAAAAAAAAAAACAAAAAACACAAGAAACTAGTTTAGGTGGGACCAATGGATATTCTTTTACTGCTATTTTGTAGCTGCTGCTGCTGTTGTTGCTCGCTGCAGCCTCGTCGCGGCATTCTAATGGCCGCCCAATATGACTAAGCACACTCATCGCACTCCTGCGTCCAATGTGTATGCAAATTGAAACCAGTTTAAGCAGCAGCCGCAGCCGCAGCCGCAGAAAAAATATAGGAAAATATGGGTCGAGATCTGAAAATGCAGCTGATCGAATTTTTGCATTAGGCGCAGCAGCAGCAGTAGTGGCAACTGCCATCCGCCTCGCCAACCCCAACGGTGCCCAAGCTGGCAACCAGCCTGCCTGACTGCCTGACTGCCTGATTATCTGCCTAGGAAGGCATACCACAGTGGCAGCAGCAGCAACAATAATAGCAACAACAGTATCAACAGTAACAGCAACAACAACAGCAACAGTAGAAGCTGCAGCAACTGTAGCCGGCTCAGCGAAGATCGAATGCTATCTATATCTAACGAAGCAGGGCCAACATTATGCTATTACCCAAAGAAATATACAACACTAGCATACTTCCAAACACACACACAAATACATATAATATATATATATATATATATATTTATATATATATATGTTTAAATATCTTTGCATCTATGGTCGGTCCAAGCGAACGCAGAAACGTAACGTATAATCTAAGAGGCAGAAAATCAAGAGTGTGTCTAAGCTGGCGTAGCCCAGGCAGCTGTTGGTGCTGCCTGATGAAATGCATTGTAAGTCGCCAACAACCAACAATATCAACAGTAACCAACAACCAACAACCAACAACCAACAACCAACGACCAACAACAACAATAACAACAACAACAACAACAACAACAACAACAACAGTCAATCGATCCATGCACGCCTTAGCGCGTACGTGACGTTGTCGGGGCGGACGTTGCTGAGGCCGTTCTCTAAAATCGACTGGCAGGCCCACAGGCCACTCAACCCGCCATCGCCATCGCCATCGCCATCGCCATCGTCATCGTTTGAAGCCACAAAAACAAAAACAAAAATCTACATTTGTCCAAAATACCACCACTGCGAATGAGACTCCGACTCCGACTCCGACTCCGACTGCGACAGCGACAGCGACCACAACTGCAACTGGAACTGCGACGTTGTTGCATAAAAGCAACGATCCAAATTGTTAACTGAGCGATCCAGTTTAAATTGCAATTGCTCGTTAATGGGCACTAAAACGTGCCGATACCGATGTTGATGTTGATGTCGATTTCTATGTGTGCATGTTTGTATATACTCATACAAACATGCATGCATTTATTCGATCGGCTCTGCGTCTTTTACGAGTACTCTTGGCATGCGACGATCGCCGCGTATGCGCAACGTGCCAGAGGCAAATAGCAGCACTCATACGCACTGTGGTAACAGTGGCAAAGTTAGCATCTAATAATGGGAATACTCTGTCAACATTCAACAGCTAACAGCCAACTATATGAAACATTGCAGTAAAATCAGTAAAATTGCGCAGCTTTTAGCCATAGAGCAAATGCATGCATGCACCCTTTTGTGCTTCCTAACTAGAACCAGTATAAGCATATCACATACACCGGACTTGAGGGACAACAAAGTTTGGGAAGTACTGAAGTCTAGCGGCCGAACAATTGTGTACACATGTGAGTGTATGTGTTAAATATTTATATATACCTTTTCGAGGGTTTCGAACATTTGAACAATTGCGTGTGAAATAATACAATAAGCATGGGGTCTTAACTAACGGTAACCGTCCACCCTCACCTTCTGTACCATATTCGTCTTAACTAAGCACACGCCCACATTAACTAATAGCGCATGAAAATATTTTACAGTTTTAACAGATACTACCAGGTACAACTTCAGAGAGCGATAGCAATATAGAACAAAATCAGAACAACGTTTATTGCAATAGGCATGAAATACCCTGTTAGTACACTACGCATGCATCTGAATATTGAAATCAGTAGTCATCTTTAATGACTGTAACTATAAGTAAAACTATAACTATAACTATAACAACAATAAGTGATACACCTATTGAGGTGTATACATTATGTGTACATATATGTTTGCAAATTAAGAAATAGCTTTAATGACTTTCCTCATAATATTGATTTAAGTATCAAGACTCGAATGGAATTTTGAGTCTGCCGCTGCTCAAGAATCATTGATCGCATTAGAAGGCGTATTATATAGCAAGAGCAAGAGCAAGAGCAACACCAACAGCAACAAGAGAAACAACTACAACTCCAACAACAAATAGCAACCAATCTTTCCGGATTACAGTAACAACTTTTTGTTCAAATACAGTTGTTGGTATTGTAGATAATTGTTGTTATTGTTATTATTGTAGTTGTTTCTTTTGCAGCTGCTATTTTTTCCTCATCTTTGTTGGCAACATTAAAAATTTTCAAACCCCACCAGGCACATTTTGTTGCTGGCGCACGATCCCGTGCCCAAAGACAAAACCTGAGCCCGCGCCAAATTTAAACAAACCTTACTTACAGCAACTGTAACATCAGCCTAAGATGTGCCTAGTCTGGAAGGCAAGAAGATTTTTATTAAAATAAGCTCTAACCCATGCCTATGCTCAAGCGTTTCTTGTATTTTTTCTTGTAGTCTGCAGGCCCGTACCCTTGCGAAAACACAGAATCATGAATCCATGGTTATAACTAAAGCTAGTCGTTGAATTGTCGCTCCAAATCGTTGAATGCGTCTCATTTCATAAACTCGCTTTTGGGGTTCTCTAACCGCGCAGACCCCACCTCCACCACTAACTTGAATAGTAGCAACATCGATTTCGTATATAGTGGCAGGGTCTCTGCAGACCTCAGTCACAGTCTTAAGCTGCTGCCTGCGTATCTAGTCCAATATCTTTTGTTGTTGCTGTCGTTTAAATTATACCACCACAGGCGACATAAAAATAATGAAGTGTGCGGGTGTGGTCGACTTGAATCCCCTCCCTGTGACTGCAGCTGTACCTATAGGTTTAGCTTGAATTGCATTGGCCCCGGTATTACTCGCAAACTATTTGGATGATTGCCAAAGAGACTCCAAATCAACGTTAGGTTTTCAGATTGCCAAATCGTGTAAAGCCCAGCGGTGCATATGCCTGGCTATGACCCAATGAGCATTTCTGGATAAGAATCCATTAAGAAATTGTAGTGTTTAATAATAACAGGAACGGTTTAAAATCTTATACACTATACGATTCACGTAATAATTACTCTAAAAAGTGTTAAGAGACTGATGCGTACTGTTATTTCGTCTAAATCGCTTTAACCACTAATGTTGATTTAGAATTTTACATCTTCTGGCTAATACATACATACATACATGGTTAACCATTTTCAAAACCATTGATGGCAGTACACGTCGTTCATGAGGTCGAATATAAACACCCTAAATAGGTAGTTTAGTTAATTCTGCCTTATAAACCTCACATAGCCGATGGTAACAAAATGTTAACAAGGTGTTTTTAAGAAATTAATTATTCACTATAAGTATAAACGCCCAACATCTGCAAAAATATAACGGTGTCCAAGGTTGTAAACGTAATTGTTTGATCCAAATTGACAAAACAGAAACAGCAAACAACAATCCACCGCAAGAGGAAGAAGAACAACAACAACATGATTCGTTAAAACAAGAAGTACAACCACACCGACAAAACAAAACAAAAACGAATGCGAGTATAAATGCAAATAAGAGTACCCATACCTTTACAACAAGCTAGAAATGCCAGTCGAAAGGCAGGCATACTACCCACCTATTGAAGATATATGCACAACCATAGCCACAAACATTTAGAGCCATATGATATGGTATGACTATAGAAATGTGCCGTAGTATTCGAACGACTATGGTGATATACACCAGATGATATACACCAACACAACGTTGAAACGACAAGCGCCGCACTCGCGCTTTACGCCTTGACTGACTAACAGACCAACAGACCAAGAGACTAACGTGAACTCTACAAATTTTCACTTGAAAATTCGACACACTGAATGATAGAGAGAGAGAGAAACCGGGAGAGCGACAGAGAGTAAGAGAGAGAAGAGGAGGCTCAGATAGAAATAGCTTCAACTGAGCTGTTTGTAGCTGGCTCACAGCTGGATGCCTTCGTGCAGGACCATTGTCCCAGTCTTGGTGGCATTTTTTTAGGGAGGGGCAAAATTGCGCCGTTGCGCTGTGGCAACTCTGGAGGCTATGCATCATCATCAACAGCATGGTAACATATTGCGATATGCAAGCGCATGCATAAAATATTATGCAACACACAGGCACATAAGTACATGAGACACAGACGTACCCCAGACAACACTCACACTCAGCTCCAGTTTCTGGCTCAGTTTTACTCGTTGTTGCCAGTGCTGTCGTTGTTGTTGCTGTTCTTTTGTTCGATTCAATTGTTGTTGTCCATGTTGGTTATTAGTGCTTGAATGTTGACAGTATTTAGACCTAATTGAATTGCCAATGGGAATGTCAATCTCTACGACCTAATCCTGTTGACATCGCAGGCTATAAGAATATGCTTTTTTTTTGGATTTTCTAACTCTGTTCCGATTTATACACAGTCCCATAAATCTGTACGGCCACTAAGCATGGACTAGGAGGAAAAACCACAGGGTGCTGTCACAGTATTGCGAAATTCGGCAAGTAGCGCTATCAACCAAATAAAAAATGAAAACAAGAATATGAAAACGAAAATGGCTAGAGCCGTAGCACGATCAAGACCAAGTGCAGGTTTGACTTCAAACTTCAACTACGACTAACATTGTTGCCGTTCTTGTTGTTGTTGTTGTTATTGTTGTTGTTGATGTTTATAGTGCTGTTATTGTTGCTATCATTGTTGTTATTGCAGTTATTATTATTGATGCCATCATAACAATAACAATGGTACATTGGGAGCTACGATCGGTTGCCTTCACAGTAGTCGACACTGGGGCGTCTGCAGTTCAACGTTCAAGTGGCATAGTACGCCCTAGAAAAATGAATTGATTTGATTGTTGTGGCGCTGCTGTTGCAGCCAAAAACTCTGCTCATTGTTCATTTTATCTGAAAACTTTGCACAGGGAAAACAACAGTCATTCAGCCAGTGGTAAAATGTATATATATCTAATGATGCAGTTACGATTTTGACTTTGAAAAGACAGAGAGGGCGATACTGGGTCGCAAAAATTCAGCAGCACAACTGCTGATCCATTGTTCAATAGCCCGAGATGCACTCAAAAAAAAAAAAACGTACTTGTTGTCTGTATAAAGCCCAAATATTTATCAATTTATTTCGTAAAATAAAGTATTTTACAAGCGCATTAGCAACAAACATTATGCTTTTACTGTGCTTCTTGCTAACTCTTTACATCAAAGCGCTTTTCTTCACTCCCGTTCAATTCTTATATGGCACATCCTGACCCCTTCGCATTTTACACGTAACAATGGGTCAATTTTAAAGATAAAAAGATAGAAGGTTTTGTTTTGGTACATGCATTCAAATTCACATTATACATCTCATATACACGGTCAATAGATTAGATAGGCGGACGGATGTACAAATGGACAAAATCCAGAAAATTATGGATAGATCGATTAGGTGGTCGCTTAGATGTCAAACGTAAGCTTCTCACTTCAAAAATATATACATGTTATATATTAAAAAATTGTCACTATAACTTCACTAAATACACAATATGTCAAATACAGATTCAACTATATCTACCACCACTGGCACAACTCTGGAGAGTTACGAACATCTTAAGGCTGTCGCAGACGCAGTGCTCAAGATAAAGAAACCAGAAATTATCCGCACCCCCTTCCACACTAAATCTAGGTGCAAATGGCGTGTCGAAAATTCCGGAGAGAATAATGAATATGTGTATTGTATATGTTTAATGTGCAATGAACGCAGAGGTAACATGATCACAAAAAATACTATATTTAGAGTTAACTTTAAACTACATAACTTGGACCCACGTGAGAAGCATTTATCAACGGAACTGATACGAGTATGTCGAAAAATGGGAGTGCATGGTTATATTTTTTTTAACCTAGAACGAGTCGATGCGGTAGGTTTACTGGAGGGGAGTATTCCAAAAATAAATGTGGTGAAGCATTGGTTAAATCGGTGTGAATATGTACCAGCTCCATTGATAACAAATATATATTTCTCCTGCTTCCTTATCTCAACTATGCCAATGATGAAGGAATTTGCCGAGCGTTTTGATGACAAAGACTCTTCAAGTGAATAGATATAACTGATTGAGCTAGTTTTACTTAGGCAGAACTTCAACTTGGCCGTTTACGGAAGAACTCAAGAAAGAGGGTAATATGAATATGAAAGCACTTTCATTATGTTAACGAAATGGGAAGACAATTCATTTCTCTCTTTTTTATAAAAATTTTTATAAGTAATAAAAAAAAATTTAGGTAAATATTTTTAAGAATAACATGCGGCCTAATAGGAAATACTTAATACTTATCATCTTAATACCGATTATTTTTGGTATAACTTCTTTTTTCATTATCCGATTTTCCGTCAACATTAGTTACGCCATATTGAACACCATATTAATTGATTATCGACTACACAAAATATAATGTTCTCCAAATTTTTCAAGTACGTCATATCTCTATCGTTTCCAATGTAGATACGTTGTCCAGGGGAACATAACGTGTTTATTATTTCGGCTATTAATACTCACTGAAAACTGATATTCCATTTCTCTAACGCATTTGAATTAGTCCCGGGGTATAATAGTAATGAATCTTACTTAAAATATCAATAAAAATTCAAACTATACACTAATAGGAGCCTGCATTAATATAAAATTTGGATACTTAGTATGGTTACGCGTACTTATCAATTGACCAGTGTCAATTGTCCTTCTTAGCATTATAAACTGTTCACCTAACTAAGAAGTAAATTTTGGTGCGTATTTGAGAAAACACAAGCAACATTAACATTAATTCATTACTTAAATAAAAAGCTGTACCCATGCCAAAATATATATAGGAAAAAGTGGGTGCTTATAATGATTGGAGCTATTGGAACAAATAACTTTATAAAATGTATATTACAGATATACTCATCGAATAGATTCGACTCTTAACAACAACAAATCAACGGCTCGATTATATTTTTACAATGTTTTTCCATTTTATCTGGCATTACTGCTGCTGTGTTTTGTAGTTTTCATAGTTTACTGTTGTTGCCGATAATCGGAGACTGCGAACATGAAATTAAATCTTCCAAGGTTATCACTTTAATAAGCCCCGTAGTTCGATTTTTCATTTCGGTTTCATTTCATTGTGGCCAATTATTAAATTTGCAATTTCCGTAGCTGAACTTATGGGGTCACTAGACTGATTTAAATCAAAGAAATAATTGTGCAAAAGTATAATACCGAATAGTCGGAATGGAGTCTATCATAAATATACTTATGCATATTTAACTATTTTTAACACACACGTACAACTAGTTCCATAAGACGTGTTCTTCTGGTTACCCTAATATCTTTGTTATCTTTACTGGTGTCTTCTTACTGATCGATTTCTTCATGTAGAACCAATGAAAACGTCACTGTCACTATGTGTTGAGAGAATCTACATCTAATCTATATAAAAGTTATTATGTAACGCACAGTGGAACGTGCACAACATTATAACATCATTGCTCTTTTAAATCACAGGGTCTAATACGATTGAACCACTGCATAGCAAAAATATCAAAATTGACTAAAGCGTACCACCACCCGATTAAGCCTATACCTCTGGCTATATGCACACCGGATGTGGGCAATATTTAACGAGTGCATGGGTCTTCTACAAGAGCAACATTACAGCTAGCTTTAGCTATAGCTATAGCCAAAGTACTAGCTAGAGCTCAATAACTTTGTGTACACGCTAATGTGGAACTGTGTTGCTTTTCATATCATCCTATTGACAATTTTTCTTTGCGTCGAACAGGAATACCTGTTTTGCTTATTAGATTCAGTTTCTATTATTGCCTCAGGTTTCGCATTTGAATTAAAACATTTGACGAAGATGTCTGTGTCAGAAATGACGTGTCATCAGTGGAGCTTAGGCACCCACATATAGATGTATACACACATACACAGTTTCTGTCAAAATCCAAATCCGATACACCAGGCACTTGATAAGGCTTTCAACTGTCTGCTGTGGGCTTTCTTACTCGCATTACACTTGAGCTGTGAGTAAATAGCATCAATCGAATATTTCAATGTTCAATGCGTTGGCGTTTTGATTGAAAATCTTTTTCAAAATATGGAAATAATGTCAGAGTTAAATTTAACAGACGTTAGGAAAACGTTACATCTGATCAGTTACTTGGGTTTCTTCAGCCCGTAACTCAATATCGAAATAAATATTCAACAGTAGGGACTGTCCCGACGATAGTATATTCGGAACTGAATAGCATTGTTAGGACAGTTTTGTAATTCCGGTGTAATATATTTTTCGGTGCTGTATAGTATAATCGATTATGGATTTCTATAATTAATATAGTCGATATCGATTATCGGTAATCTAATATTGGATTTATGCTCCAATAGCCGAATGTTCTAGCTTCAAAATTGTATATTGTCAGCTGATGTTAATCTTCAGGGTATATCTCCCAAAGCGCAACATTATAGGCCCAGAATAGCGCGAGTTATCGCGATTTTAACTTTTATATACTATTGTGGTTGTATTTGTATGATAAGATTGTAAATATATGTTCCAAACAGAACGTTCTATCATTAAAATTGCACCTATTATTACAATTTTTAGTTTTAATAGACCACCCCAAATGCGGGAGAGTGGGGGCAAATACTTGAACTTGAAACAATCTTGATCTGCTTCTACCATATACCAATCATCGTGCCAAATATGGATGCTAAATCTCTATTAGATTCCAAAATCTACGTGTTCATACAGACGGACGGACAAACAAACAGGCAGAGAGGCGGACATGGTTCAATCGACTCGGCGCCTCATCCTGACAAAGAATATATATACTTTATAGGGTCGGTCATGTTTTCTTGGGACTGTTAAACACAAATCAACTTTGTACAAAGTTTATAGATGTATAAATATAAAGGGTCTATGTTCTAACAAAAAGCCAAAACTTAAAAAACGGAATCATGGAGGCAAGTAGTATTATATGTTCATAATTACAGTATCAAACCAACTTATTTACACCAAATCAGCGTAACTGTCTGTCCAACACTTCGTCTGGTAGTCAGAAACTACTTCTAGATTTTACAATTTATAAGAATTACAAAATATATATTGGAACGAGGATGTATGCCTATACAGTTAAAGGTTATCTCACATTTTGGCTAACCCTACAGATTCTCAACCAATTGAGAAACGAAACCCTAAAAATGTATAATAAATTGCTTTTATCAAATATTGATTTTATGCTGAACATGTAATATCCATTTGGCCAATAGGCGCAATTTTAAAGGTAGCAATTTTAAAGGTGCGTTTATATAGACTATTCGACCAAATCCATTCCTTCTAAATTTCATTATACAAAGTGAAAAATTTAGTAGTCAACCCGACTGACTGACCAGCAATTGCGGTGCCTAAGTCACATCGCTCGTAGGGATGAAGACAACCCAGTTCGTAAGGTATTTGATACGGTAATGCGCGGACAACCAAGGAGAGGAAGACCCCGGATTCAGTGGCGAGACCAAGTGACTAAAGCCCTGTCAGCACTTGGTGTCGTCAACTGGAGAAGACGCGCGCAGGATAGGGACGCGTGGAGGAGCATCAGGCCATGACCCGATAGGGTTGTCTTGTGCCATTATATATAAGTGAAAAATTTACAAAGAGTGAAATATTATGTGCAAGACAGACAGCACAAGCTTTAAGAATGTACATATAAAAAATCTATATGAACGCAACCAGTATTGCGGTGTGAACAGAAAAAACACAAATTCCTTTCTACCATACACTGTCTCTACAGAAATATAAAAAATATCCAATGCCGGCAGTAGGGACTTGTATTTAGTATTTTTGGATCAGAATAGTATTTTTGGGGTAGATTAGTATTTTTGGAGCAGAATAGTATTTCCGGTGTGATATGGTTTTTTGGAGAAGTATAGTATATTCGGTGCTGTAAAGCTTTATCGATAATCGATTTCGATAATTAATATGGATAATCGATATTTTTAATCGTTAATTGATATCGGTAATCTATAAAAAAGTAGGTGCCTAATGTAATTTTGGATATGTGTTCCAAAGCACAACGTTCTATTTCCAAAATAGTGCCTGTTATACCAATTTGAAGTTTTGGTATCCAATTGTGGGAGAGTGGGGGCTCGTATCCAAAATTTGAATAAATCATTTCTGCATAATGTGATTGTGAATATATGTGCCAAAACTCAACTTCGTATCTTTGAAATTGCGCCTGCTAATTGAATATTTTGTTTAAACAGAACTCCCCAATTGCGGGGAAGTGGAGGCAGGTATCCAAAATTCAAAACAAACTTGATCTGCTTCGACCATATAGCAATGTTCGTGCCAAATATGAATGCTGTAGCTCTTATAGTTTCCGAAATCTAGGTGTTCATACAGACGGATAGACAGACAGACGGACATGGCTCAATCGACTCGGCTTCTCATCCTGATGAAGAATATATACATATACTTTATGGGGTGTGACACGCCTCCTTCTGCCTGTTACACACAAATCGACTTTGCACAAAGTTAATAGACCCT
>JBANCZ010002529.1:0-15443 GCA_037040025.1 Sphaerogastrella javana
CAAATACATGGCCAATATGCTTATATATAATATAAGTATAAATACATATATATATATATATATATATACATATATGTATATGTCGTAATGTGCTTGATGTGTGTATATGTTTATTCAATATGTAAACAAGGCCATTCAAGGACAAGCAACATGTACATCATGGCATACAGCGTTGCTCCAGTGTTGGCAGTGGCAAATGTTTATAAGTAGCAAACACAAATACAAATACAAATGAATGTATCCACATTCGAATGCAGAGACAGCTAAATACAGACTCTGGCCTTGTTTGTGGTTTGAGTTTTGGGTGGTTGGGGTAGTTGGAATGGACCGAAGCATGTGGTACAATGCATGTAATTGTGGCTAATTAATGCCTAATCGGATAAGAGAGAAAATGTTTAAAATTTGTCATCGAATGTGCAGAGAGTACACATGCTTTTACACTAAATTATCGACAATTATCGATAGATGCAGCAGCCTAACTAGTTGGGCAATGTCATGTCAGCAAGAATGCAACAAATATGCTAAAGTTGCCAAGCAAATTGGCCCAAAGACCGTCTGATCCTAGTGTTCTTTCCATAACTCTTATCTTTCCGCTCTGGCACTGGCAGTTTGTCCTTCTGTTGGACAATGGCAACAACAACACCAACGATAACAAGAACGATAAACATTGCTGGCTCTTCGATAGTAGAATTTAATTAAAAGCAGTTTCATCTGCCCAGTTTACCCAGTGAGCAATGCCAAGCGCCCATGGCAGAAGCAACAGCAACAAATCATACACACAAAAGGGAGAATGATTGGGAGAAGGAGTGGCAGAGATGGAGTAAAAGAAAAAAGAGAAACACAACAACAAAAAAAAAGTAATAAAAGTGAAAAAATATGAAGAAAAAACGAAAAGCGAATTGCGAATTGTGAATTTTGAAAAGGGCCCATAAAACTCCCGAATGCCGAAAACGCTTTGGGCCACATTACCTTCCTGCCTTGTACGGTTTTGTATACTAATGGTAACGGTAACGGTAACGGTAACGTTAACAGTAACTGTAACGGTAACGGTAAACATACGCACAACACAATACAACAAACGAATATGAATGCGAATACATGTACTCACATACAATTGAATCATTTGAAACATTGATTTCTGATTGATAGATTGTTAAGAATCAATTGCAAAAATCTTCTTCTATATTCACCATGTAAAGAAATCGAATTTGACTTTGCATATGTATAGATTCAAATGAAATAACCAGAAAAAAGGGAGCCTAAATTCCATATAATAAATGATATTTTATGTTTCTTAACTACCAGGAATACCTTAACAATTAAAATACTTTGTGTTTGCATTGAGATTGATTTTATTCGACAAAATTTTCCTCACTTATATGTATATATATATAGGTCATTTAAACGGAAAGTATTTGTTTTCGAATAAAAAAACAAAAAGAAAATAATAATTTTTGGATTTTTTAATGTAAAAAATTATTTATTTGAGTCCTGTTTTAAAAAGTTCTGAAATTATATCGCGTAAATGGCCCCCAATATCATTCGATAATTTTCCATCACTTTTGGCAATGCATCTGCCTAATACGACTTCACTTTGTATAATTATCGGATGTAATATAATAAATTTTTCATAATGTATAATTTGAGAACCTTTGGGGAATTACCTCGTCTGCAATCAAGTTCATATAACTTGGCATTAATAATATGCCAAACTTCTTCATTTGCCGCATGCTCAAGTCATGATTAAGGGCATCTATTATTAAATGACATAATCGATATTGAGGCTGCTGATTCAAATGAGTCCCATGGCTTTGTATTTGGTTGATACTGGTGGGGCGAGACGTGAGCCTATTTATAGTTATAAGTAGGAAGTTTTACAGAATTTATGCAAGTAGTAACTTATATGGAGTAGCCAAGCTTTTAAGGATTTCAGCTGCTCAACGCAGGCATCTATACAACAAAGCCAGAGTAAGAGTGAGAGGTACATCGAGAGAGAGAGAGAGAGAGAGAGAGAGAGAGAGAGAGAGAGAGAGAGAGAGGGAGAGAAAGAGAGAAAGAGATGGCGAAAGAAAGGGAAGCCCAGGAGCACAGATACGCACACGTCTAAACTCTATCTGCGTGCAAGCTATAAAAACCAGAAGCTCAATTATCAAAATGCTACGTGTGTTTGTTGTCGCTCTGAGTCTTGAATGTGTCCCCCTCTCTCTCTCTCTCTCTTTCTCTCTCTCTCTGTCTCTCTCTCTCACTCTGTGTGTGTGTAGGTGTGTGTCACATCCACGGGCGAGCATTCTTATAGCCATTCGGTTTGCCATTTCCATTTCCATTTCCATTTCCATTTCTATTCCTATTCTCATTGTCGCTGATGCTGTCGCTGTCGTCTCTTTTGGGAGCTTTGTCCCTTTGGGTTGCTTTTTTTTGTGTGTGGTCGCCTTTGACTGTGCAAATAGATAAATTTATTTATTTTATGCTCTGCTACTGCAAAAGCCACACACCCAAACACAAACAGAGAGAAAGAGAGAGAGAGAGAGGCATACACACTTATAGAAATATCCATTCATAGAACTCGAGAAGTAGAAAGAGGGAGATTCGTTCGAGTTCGAGTCGTCGATTTAAACATTCGAGTAACTTTAAACGCCTTTTCTTATATGCAGCATCTACATAAATTGAATGCCATTGAACATTTTTGAACAATAGACATGCACAAAAAGCAGATAGATAAAGAGAGAAAGAGAGAGAGAGAGAGAGAGAGAGAGAGAGAATTATAAGTCCTTACTTAAAGTATGGCAAGTGAACATTTGGACATTTTTATGTTGAGGTAATACTGAGCACTTGACAGAACTTTAATCGGCAATCGAATATATTCGGATGCTGCAAACGATTTCTGCTTTTTTTTTTTTTTTTTGATACTATTATATATTTAGTGCCATTGAATCGTGAGCAAGCAAATTTTTGATTCACTTGGTTCGATCAATAATCGATTTACGGGCATTAAGCATCGGCAAAGTTGACTATGTTGGCGCCACAAATAATGTAGAGGGAACATTTCAATGGATGGAATAGTTTTAGTATAACCATGGCAAAATGCCCATACATTATAAATTATTGTTTGGTTACACACACACAATCACACACTCACAGTACGACAGAGTGAGAGAGATTTAAGGGAAAAATCGTTGAGTTGCTAACGCGGCGTATACGTAATCTGGCATACAATGGCCGCAGAAAAGGCCAACGACTGCGAGAATAACAGCGACAATAGTGAACAGGAAGCAAATAAACGCTGTAAAAATTCTTGAGCAGCTTACGTGTTACGCTCTAAATGTGTATTAGTAAGTGTATTCCTATGTGTGTGTCTGTGTGTGTGAGAAAGTGTTTGTGTGTGTGTTTGAGAGCATTCGTGCGTATGTCTTTATATCGAAAAGTTTTTGCCACTTTCTTTGCGCTGCTCAACTTTTGTTATGCTCGCTTTAGTTCAGCCTCCTTCAACCCAATTCATCCAATCCCACCTCCCCTCTCTCTACCACTCACTCACCCACTCTTTGCCTCTCTGTGGCTGCCATCCCCTTCGGCACGTCCCTGCATTTCCAGCTGCTCTTAAGTATATCCCAGCATGCTATTTTCGTGTATTTCGCCTCACTTTCACTTTTACTTTCACGGATAAACTTTGGCGCCCTGTGTGTCGTTCTTTCACTGTGTATGTGCATATGTGCGTATGTGTGTATGTGTGTATCCTCACAAATATTTTGCACTTTTTGCGGGGTGGTAACTGAGTTTGTTTGCCTACTTTAAACATAAACCGATCGGCTTTCTATTTATTTGCCGCGCCATTGTACGGAATGCTGAGAAATATGGTTGCAAGAATGTATCTCTCTCTCTCTCTGTCTCTCTCTGTGTGTGTGTTTGTGTTTGTATTTGTGTGGCTGTCAGCTAGACATACACATAAACATAGAGACTGAGTGCCACTGTGGCACACGGCCCTGATCATCCTCGAGTGAAGCAGCTTCCTTTCATTTCTATACTTTCTCTCTTTTTTTATGTGCTTTGTGTGCTACAAATTGTTTGGCTTTCGAAATTCCTTGCGTTATTGTTGAGGTTTTTATGGACTTGCGGGTGGGCTGCAAGTAGACTAAAACTCATAGAGAGGAAAAAAAAAAAAAAAAAAAAAAAAAAAAATACAGATACATAGAGACAGAGAAAGGGAGAGAATGAGAGATATATTAAAGGAGAGGGACATTGGATAGACTGGAAAAACTAATTTGTAGCTAGGGCACGGAAGAGGAATATTGTTATTGATAGATGACAATGGTCCGACAGCCGGCCAGGATTTATGTATGTTTGTCTCCACCTCATGCTTTATCTACCTCTCTCTCTCTCTCTCTCTCTCTCTCTCTCTCCCTCTCTCTCTCTCTGTCTGTCTTTTTATACCATAAAGCAAGGCAACTTCAACGGTCTGCGAAACACGCAACAGACCAACAGTGTGGCACTTGGAACTCGAACTGCCACTACCAAGAGCACTGCCATTGGCACTGGCACTGGCACTGGCAATTGGAAATTAAATTGCTTTTCCATATGACACTTAGGCTTAAATTGACATCGTTAAATGTATTTGTGCTGGCAACGATGGCAATTCCCGGCTGCAAAATGGAAACCATTCATCTTTGCCTCTGTCCAAAATGACATATCCAAGGACAGGCTATAGAATATTTATGCCCTTTCAAAAAGCAACGAATTCTGTTACTTGCCTAAATACAAAGAAAACAATAATAATAATAATAATATTAATACAATAATATCAATATCATGTGACCTTTAAGTCAGCCCTTGCAAGAATAAAAAGGTGTCTCACAAGTCCCAACTCATTCATGACATTTACAAAGAATTCGAATCCCATTTCTATTGTTAATATTTACCTATATATATAGATATATATATATATATAACCAAATGAAAAATGCTAACAATTTTGTATTTCTTTACATAATCACTCTTTTACAGGTGAACGGTGCATGGGCATTGCCTAATGTTGCTTGTGATTTCTATATAGCCATGGATGTGATATGTTCTACTTCATCGATATTTAATTTAGTTGCAATCTCCATAGACAGGCAAGCTTACCAAATATTGTATATTAACTTTACATTACTTAATAATATATTACTCTCTCTATCTCTCTCTCTATCTCTCTCTCTCTCTCTCTCTCTCTCTCTATGTGGATGCTGCAGATATATCGCTGTGACTCAGCCAATAAAATATGCCAAGCACAAAAACAGTCGCCGCGTTTGCCTTACGATACTATTGGTGTGGGCGATATCGGCTGCGATTGGATCACCGATAGTACTGGGCCTAAACAATACACCCAATCGAGAGCCAGATGTTTGCGCCTTCTATAATGCCGACTTCATACTGTACTCATCGTTAAGTAGCTTCTATATACCATGCATTATCATGGTATTTCTCTATTGGAACATATTCAAGGTAAGCACTTGTCTCTACTAATCAAATACGGATTTGGTTTTATTGATTTCTATATGTAAGAGATACTCTATTTACATACCATATAGTATGTATACATGTCAGGCAATCGCATGCAGTCTGGGAGTACGGTTTGCTGATTTATGCACAATTTTGCCAATGCATTATAAAGTCTGATTTGTTTACATGCTACATTATCTGACGTCCTCAATGGGGGCCAGTAGCAAACGGGAAACTGCAAACTGAGAACTCAAAATTGCATTGGCAGCATTTCCAAGGCTTTTACTAATACTACAATTGTAATCTATTCACCCTACACCCTCTATCTACTCCATACCAGGCGCTGCGCAGTCGTGCCCGTAAGCAACGTGCTGCCCGGAAACCACATCTATCGGAATTGACGGGGGGCAGTGTTATCGAGAACATTGCACAAACACGCCGCCTGGCGGAGACGGCACTCGACAGCAGCCGCCATGCCAGCCGCATTATGCCCGATGAGCCGGCCACGAATACAGCCAGCGGCTCCAATGAGGAGGAGGATGAGAATGCCATATCGCCCGATATCGATGATTGCCATGTCATTGTGAACGATAAGTCGACTGAGTTTATGCTCGCCACGGTTGTCGAGGAGACTGGCAAGTAAGTAACAAAGTCTACGCCCAATCAGCCCACTCCTAGGTGAACATTCTCCTTATTACTGTGAACCATTCTCGTAACGGTGACTGTGATTGCGACTCGTGACTTGTGACTGGAGCGAGTTGACACTGGTTTACGTGTCAGCCATAAAATGGGAAGCTTAAAAAACTATGAACTTTATGTTGACTAGGAGTTGCAAGACTTAAGTTACAGCAGACAGAGAAAGTGCGAATGAGAAAGAATGCGAGACTCATAAGACATCTGAAAATGTCTAATTATAATGTGAAGGACACAGAACTTAACTTAGGTTACCAAACAAAAGCAAAGATAAGGGATAGCAATTTTTGTATATATTTGCTGAATATCTTAGTATTTATATAAATTCAAAACAACATTTTAATGAATAGCTGGAACCTTTTGCATCACCTTGGGGTGTTGCATACATAATCGGTTTGCCACAACTTTAGGTTCACTTGGCTGGTAGTTTTAAGCTGTCACTGCAATCCACGTGCCGCACGTATAAGATAAACATTAGACAGTACACACTCGCCAGTGAATGGAGCTCGAAGGGTGGTGTAAGTTTTCTGGCGTGTGTCGGGAGGTTTATAGGTCTCATATGGCAGCTGCTGACACAACAAATTCACAGTTGGCCTGCAGTACGACGGAAATACAGCTCGGAATGCATTTGGAGGGATGTTCCACTTAGTGAAAAAAGACCAAAAGGAAAGTAGTCAATGTAGTATGGCGCGTAATTGCCAGTTCTACGAAATCGACAGCACACGATTCAACAGAACTCAATGCAAACGCAACTCAACTCAACTGAATGCAACTCAAAGCCAATTGGATGCTTGGTTCATTGAAATGCACACGCTCTACTCGAAAATGAAAATCCAAAATGAGTTACCCATTTAAATACCTGCTGTAGTCTATAGATTGCAGTCTAAATCTCAAGCTGAGACTAGCACATCTACACGAACACCATTACAATTGTCGCGACAGTATATTGGGCTCTTTATTGACTTGGTTTTCAATGCCATGCAACTTCAATGAAATTCGGAATTCCTAACTGATCAGGACAGCGAGCTGTTGTCCAAAATTGTGTGGAGGATAGCATTTGTAATTGCCGGGAAATAAATGAAATACGAAATATTAATGTAGATATTCAAAAATACATTTCATTTCAATTTACGGGATTACATTCACAAATTAAGTATCCAGAGATACAGGGAACATTAATTTAGATTTGATCGTAATTTGACAACGATCTTCTGTTAATTTAATTCAAACTAATGGCAGTGCATAGCGACCCAGCTGGTTGTTTAGCTTGATGACAATTTCTGTTTTAGTATTTCGTCGGATTGCCGATCATTATCTAGTTTTTTGTATTTCAGTAAAGCCTCTTCTAGGACAAGTTGTATATCCTTCATGTTCTGCATGCGATTATCCTGCAGACGTTTCTCCATTTGATCTTTCTAAAATTGAAGGTAAAATAATAAATACTATATGTCATATCTACAGAACCATGCACTTACATAAGCTTCCCTCTCTGCAAGCAATTGGGTATTTGCTTCAGTAAGTTGCTTTATTTTGAGTTCAAGCTCTATAATCAGATCATCACGTTGCTCAAGTTGTTCAATGGCCTCTTGTATTTGATTATTGCAGAAGTGCAGCAGCTGCTTCTTTCTATCCAACTATCAATCAAACTAGTTATAGTATTGGCAATCATTCGTTGAAGATTATACTTACATCGCGGAGTAAACGTTTATTTTTGAGGCTCAATGAAATTAATGTTTGCTCAAACTGTTCGGACGGTATGCCCATCTGTTGGCAATCAAGTAATATATATTAAATTGCATTTTGATAATAATATTAATTAGCAAACCTTTAACAACCATATGTGCTCGTTTAGTTTCTCGATTTCCTTCTTATGCAAGGCCTCGCACTCCAACTTACGCTCTCTGAGTACCTTCATTTCCAGTTTACTCGTAATAAGTTCCTTCGTCTTTGCAGTGAGATCATCCTGCAACTGACTCATTTGGTCCAATACATCATCGTATTCTGCGGCCATAAGCTCAAAGGTTTCCTCGATTGTAGCTCCTTCGAGCTGGCCATATTTTGACGATATACCGTTCGAAGATGTTTCTGCGGCTGATAAAGTAGCCTCATTATCATTTTGTAATGGATGGGATGAAGACATTTTGAATTTAATTGCAATAAGCGCAGTTATTTTTATCGCTATATTATAATTTTTATTGTAATTGAAATAAAAAAAATCGGACTGTTGTAAAAAAACTAAAATAGGCGTTTTGTGAGATGTTTATTAAGTTTTCTAACGCATGCTTTGTATTACAAATTTTAAATTAAAATTTATCAAAACAGTTTGGCAATAAGACAAAAATGCCAAATAAAATTTTTTCCAAAAAATCATTAAATTTTCATATCGATTTTTGAAGCAAAACTTCGATGAAACCATATGTCTATATACCAAATAAAGTTCAAAATTCAAAATTATCTTCAACATGATAAATTTTTATTATGCTAATCTAAAATATTAAAATATATATTTGTTAAACAGTTTTTTGCCTAAATGTTCACGGGGACATGAAGAAATTTTTCATTTGTAGTTTATTGTAACTTATTTCGGGAACACTTCATTTTTCCGCTTTCCTTCGGGTATTTACATAGACGGCCAGCTGTGCATTGTTTTGCCTGCTTCTCCACTGTAGATGTATCTTGGCATTTGGGATTCATTTGTGGACAATGACTTTTCTTGATATCATAAGGACTCTGTGGAAATAAATTGAATGAAACTTTAATGCATTTTGAGTATATTGAATAGTACTTACTGATAATTTCTTCATTTGTTGTTTTGGGGTCCTTTCTTTTTCCTTTAGTGCTAGGACTTTCTTAACCAGTTCTTCATTAAATGACTTTAGATTCTCGATTTCATGCTCCATATTTGAGCACTTCTCTGTTAAGCTGTCAATTTGTTTTTTTAGATCATAATTTGTTTTCAAAAGCACCTTATATTCCTTTTTGAAAGTAACCATTTCCACCTTGTGCTCCTCATCCTTTTGCTGAAGATTTGAATTTTCGATCATTAACTTACTGTTGTCTTCCTTCAAACTTTTTAATAATATCTGAATATCCGTTGGAGATTTTTTTGCTGGATCTTGTGAATCTTTTTTGACATTCTGTACACCATCTCTTCTTTTATGACTCAAATACTCATTTCGTTCCTTTAAATCATCAATTATTTTTCTATGGTGTATTTCATTATGTTTAAGCCTATCAATGTTTGACTTCTGACAGTCCGAAGCCGAACGCAGCTCCAAATTCTCGTATTTTAAAAGTTCGATCTCTTCTTTGAAATCAATTTGTGTTTTCTGCATGTTTGAGTTTTCAGTCAAAAGAGTATCAAGGAATTTTTTTTGTTTATCTAATAATATTTTTTGATCAGCGCTGTCACTTTTAATTAACTCATATTCACTTGTTAGATCTTTAATAGTTTGGCGATATTCCAAATTTTTCGTTTTTAGCACATTATTTTGACTTTTTAAACAATCTGATTCCTCTGAATTTTCATTGGTCAATTTATCGATTTTACATTTATAATCAGAGATTTCATTATTTAAATGCTCGATTTTAATATTCTGATCAGTAATATTATTCTTTAGCTTTGAATACTCATTTCTTTCATTATTGATTTCAATCTCTTGGTCACGTATAGCTCTTTTCAGTTTTATATTTTCGTGTTTAAGAATATCATTCTGAAAGGTTTGGCTGCTTAATTTACAGAATAATTCGGATTTTTGGGATATTTCTTTTGAAAGATCCTTCTTAAGATTGGAAGAAAGCATCTTCAACTCTGAAGTTTCGCCCATGAGGAGATTAATTTGTAAGCGATGTTTATCACGGCTATCTAAGCGTTCCTTTGTTATGACATCAACATGGATTCTTAGATCACTAAGATCGCGCATATGCTTCAAATTTTCATTTTTAAGATCAACTATTAAATTTGATTGGTCATCATAAGTTTTTCTAAGCCTTAGATTTTCGTTGAATAAATCAATATTTTGCGCTTTTAAAGTTGCAGATTGTTTTGATTCGTCCAATTTCTCGATCATTAGGAATTCGATTTTGTGTTTTTGATCTTCATTTACTTCGGTTAGATTCTCAATTTCAACTTTTGCAATTGTAAAAGTATTTAAAAGTGCCGAATATTCTTTTGTGTGGGTTTCGATCATTTCGTTTTGTTCATGTAAGGTCTGCTTAATTTCAGTATTCTCAATTTTCATTATATCGAATTCCAATGTTTGATTATTAAGGCTTTCTAATATACCTGATTTAATCACCTCCATATTTAAAAGTTCTTCCTGCTGAGTATAGGAAAGCTCTTTTAGCTCAGAGTTCTCCTTTATGAGTTCATCAATTTTTGCCAAGTGCTGTTCAGAATCATCGACTAGTGTAGAATTTTCAAGAGCAAGTTCTATAATTTTATCCTCGCATGAGAGTATCGACTTTTGATAATCTTCCAGTTCGTCTTCCATTTCTTTAACTTTATTATCATATTTTATCTTCAGTTCAATATATTTCTCAGCAATGTCAATTGAGTGTTTACCCGTGATATGGCCGTAAAGGTTATCGATAAAATTCTTATATATTTGTACTTCAGAGGTCTTAGACGTATTAAAATTACGCAAAATTTGATATAAATCTTCTATGACCATAGCCATTTCCAATGTAACTTTGGTATATTTAATTTCGCCTGACTCTTCAATGTCATGAAATTTGATGGTGGATCGTATCAATGCTTTGTCTTTATCACGCTCATCCTTCAGAAAAGCGCGAAGTCTTAAATCAAAATTATCGAAGCTCAATAGACGTATTGTATTTTTCATTTCCCGAAAGCCGAAGCCCCCCCCTCGAAGCCCTTTGATTGGTGCTTCAAAATTTTGTACACCTCTTACTAATATTAAAAAATTAAAATGTATTATATTAATGGAGTTGGTTTGCGGAAAATTGTAGTTACCATATTCTAATTGATTATCGTCATCCTGATCGGAAACGTCAACTGACTTATTCGAAGTCATTGGTAATTTAGCTATAACCGATGATGCGTCGCACATTATGGAAAGAGACGATATAAAAGTATATATGTAGAGAAATCTAGCTTAAACTTGATTATATGCAGAATATGCGAAGACACAATAGAAAATATATTTTATGAAAGTATTACGTCTAGCTCTGTTCTATATTGAATGTATATGAATGTAAATCGAAGCTTACTACAAGGCATATTGTTAGATTTTTCCAATTGTCAAATTGTGTTTCAAATTGGTTGCTATGTTATATATATGTTCCATTCAGATTTTAATTCGAACTTGTTAGCAGCTGCCGAGTTGATCCACTTGATCAGTTGAAAGTTGTTTTAAGTGCAGTTAGAATCTGGTTGGACACTTAAAAAATACCCAAAGACTTATTGGCCAGATAGAGGACAGAGAAACAATACAACCCTTTGCAAAAAGAGAACCGAGTACTAAAGTATTTAAAACAAAATAAAAAGGAACCCAGCGTGGACTGTGTTAAGCGAAGTCAATTAGTGAACTGATGGGCTACTTAATCCAATAAGGACGTGAAATGAAACCATTACTGATAGGCAACCAGCGAGACTGAGCTATGGAGGAAAGGCCTTTCGAGCTGGATGGCCTCAGCCAGGACTGAATTTGTCAACCCGTCAAACGACCAATCGACCAAACCATATTGAAAACTTTTTTTTTATTTTATTTTTTTATTTTTTTTATTCATTCTTTATTGAGCAAAAGGATGCCGCGAGCAAACATAATTAGGAGAGGTCTTTGCTCTCACTCTGTCATTCCCACACGGTCAGTTTCGCTCTCTCTTTTTTGACCACTCAATGCCCAATTAGTTAAGGCCCACTGATGCCACACTGCGCTGTGTTGGTCAGTCATTGGGGTCGGTGGGTGTAGAGAAAAATAAATCTCAATAATTCAATTAATGCGTCACTTAATTAAAACTCAATTTTTACCTTATTTTTTAATTGACGTTGCGCCTTGATTTCTCTCTTACTCTTGTGCAACGCGCGTCACCTACCACTGCCTACCGCCTGCTGCCTGATGCCACTTATCACATCTTCATGCCCCATTCTGGATGCTCTTGCTGTTGCTGTTGTGGCTTGCAATGCTGTGTGCCTTTGATTGATTACCATTGCCATTGCCGGATTGCGTTTGATTGCTGACCTCAACATGAACATCATCATCAACATCGTCCTTGGCATCATCATCTTTGGCATCGGTATCTTCATCATTTGCTCGATGGATGTCCGGTCTCCATTGTCCTATCATTGTGCCGTTGTGACAGCAGCGTTGTGGCACAGATCACCACACAGCCGCAGTTGGTTGTTGCCGATCCGAATGGTAATCATGATTCTGGTTATGCAGCATCAAACGTTGACGATGTCCTTGCAGGAGTGAGCGTTGGTGCCGCCGTTAGCAGTACGACACCGCCGGACAGTCCGGTGCCCAGCGGCGCCACATTGCACCGCTCCAGTGTCAGTAGTCGGCGCAACACCGCTGAGGACTCGCCCAAACGCGGCGAGCAGGCCATTAGGTGCGTTTCAAACACTACAACAACCATCAATTAAGATACATTTGGAAAATCTGTCTATTGAACAAAATAAAAATTCCCTTTTTTGTTTATTTTCTCATATTTCGGTACGTATCTGCAGCACTAGCGTCGCCATGAAGCCGTTGTCCTTTGTCCGCTATGGTGTGCAGGAGGCCATGACTTTGGCACGCAACGACTCAACGCTATCGACCACATCGAAAACGTCCTCGCGCAAGGATAAGAAGAACTCACAGGCGTCAAGGTGAGTCACTGCTAAATGGCAATTGGTAACTTTGCATATGCCTTTACCCTTTTGGCCAAATTGCAGTTAGTTATTAGCTTAGTTCCTCTAATGCTAGTGTACTACTGGTCTACAACAAACTACCAACAACTAAAGTTGCCCCTAATGTTACTTGTTTTCTTTTTTCTCTCGCTCTCTCTCTCTCTTTCTCTCTCTCTGTCTCTGTTCCCCTTCCCTGTTGTTGCACGTGCAACGCGGAATGCAATTTGTTATGGCCTATTATCCCACTGGGGCTTGCGTGCGCATGGGCGACCCTAGATTCACGATATACAAGGTGCACAAGGCCTCCAAAAAGAAACGTGAAAAATCATCGGCAAAAAAGGAACGCAAGGCCACCAAAACATTGGCCATCGTTTTGGGTAAGTCGAGGTTATCACAAATACATATACACACACCCAGAGTTATTAAACAACAACAAATACTAGACTATCATGCGATGTAAATATTTCGTATTTGAATAATTGGTTACCTCAACTCTTCTACACTATTATTAGGAAAACACCTTTTCCGCGTGTATTACGTATATCTTTAATCTTTTAGATCTGACTAAACAGAATCGCTTTAACTGTAGGAAAAGCGATATTTTGTTTAAGAGTCGGGCAATCAAAAACATATGCTTAAACACATTTCCGTTTATTATATTTAACCTTTTATTATTTTTGTGATTTAAGGGGTATTTCTGTTCTGCTGGCTACCCTTTTTCACGTGCAACATCATGGATGCCATGTGCGCCAAATTCAACAAAGACTGCCGACCTGGTCTGACAGCCTTTATGCTTACCACTTGGCTGGGTTATATCAATAGTTTTGTAAATCCCGTGATCTACACCATCTTCAATCCGGAATTTCGCAAAGCATTCAAAAAGATCATGCATATGGGGTGATTATTAACAGCCAGAACAACTAATAGAACAATATTATGTGTGGATAACTGGATAGCAGAAGTAAAAATACATGGAGAATATAGATTAAGCATAATCAAACTGTTGTTTAGTTTGCTCACCGAATTGTAAGTAAGTAAGAAAAGAAAAAGGTAAACATGAACTGTGCCAAATGCAACCAAAAATGAAATTGAACTCAAAGCTCGAAACTCAATTAGACCCATAAGAATGTTAGTAGTTTCAATGCAAATTCACTCTCGTATCGCAACTAAGTACTATACCCCATACATGTATGTATGTTCGTATATAGTAAACAATAATTATGAATGTATATAAGTCTGTATATAGCAGCTAAGATTCAATCTAGATCTGTATGTATTATATATAGAGTATTTATCTGAATGTTCAGCATTGTAGTGAGCTGTAGGCTAGGCAACAATTTTAAACGTTTAGCTAATGTCTAACATAATATACTATATATGGTAATTAATACAGTTATGAAATCCGTTACTGATTTAAAGTTAAGTAGTTAATATATTAACATAGGTAAGTCAAAGCGAACACATTCTTTTGGTAGAAGAGAGCTTGCTGTAATATATTTATGTATTATGTAAAACTTACCTTACATATCATACATTCTGTTTCGACTTATAAATTTATTAAATGACCTTTTTTAACAAGCCCTCCTCCCTTCCCACAAATACATACATACAAAGAACTGCCCTCATAAGAAATGATAAACCCTTAGTCTACCATTTTTGATAAATTAAAAAAAAAAATCGTCAAATGTCATAGCATATCTCTATTATCTTTTATTCTGCCCCCACTTTTGATACTTGAGAAACTCTTCATCTTGTAGTTAAGCAATTTAGTCAAATGTTAAATGTTAAATGTTAATGGTATCAATAATATACCCCCTTCCACCCATTCTAGCGATAAGGTGAGTCCATTGGTTAGATGTACATATATGATTCTGTATTTGAAGAATAGGTTTTAATTTTCATTTAGATTTATTCACAAGCAGTGCCTCGAAGTCAGCGCCCTACACGAATTCACCGAAATGCTAAGCCGTATCAAGTACAGTTGGGTCAAGTCAGCGATATGTTTATAGGTCCTTTATTATCTCTTCTTGAAATCTATAAATGATCGTTAAACAACGTCGAAGACAGTACTGGAAATACACGGAAGGTAATATTTTAATCATTTTAAAATATTGTCTTCGTCTGTTTTCTGGAAAACTTGACAAACAGATGAGCATATGAAATCTGACACACCCATCCATACACACACGCATACACACTAAAGTAAATGAGCCCCACAAAAAAGTATTAAATAACTTACCATCAAATGGCGCTGACTTCGATTCAACCGCTTACAGCACACCCCTTGGTTGAATTTTAGATAAGAGTAGATAATACTCTTCATACATAGAATATACAAGATAATTAGCTTAATATATGTATGTATATGTAAATGTTCTTTATATATATATATATATATATATATATATATACATATGTAGGAAAA
>JBANCZ010002530.1:0-15443 GCA_037040025.1 Sphaerogastrella javana
ATAATAGACTATACTATACTGTATATGTACTGATATTTAATAAATCTAGACTTAGTTGTACAATAAACTGGTGATATTTGTAGTTGCTATGTTTAAATCAATTAACAATAAATCAAGCTTTTTGCGAGCATTTTTTAGAAGAAATTTCTATGATCATTATGATTTGTAAATTGTTGATGTAACGAAAAATATTTACGAACACAATTCCCTCTATAGGAACATACATATTGCATTTCTAGACTTGTAATACTATGCCGTTGATAGAGGCTGAAGAAAAATGGAATAAATTCAAATAAACAAATTGAAATGCGAGAGCTTGTCAATTAAATGCATAAGCTGACAGATCAAAACATATAAAATAAAATCATAGAGATGTAGTACGATCTACATATATACGTATATTCATCGAGTCTATCTATGTATTAACACTCTGCCCACCAGCTTATGCACATCGCGACATTTCTATTACAATTTCAGCACATTTTCAATGCAAATGTATTGTGTTTTCCTATTTACTCACAGCTTACATGTACATATAATAAAAGTCATCTCTGGCTCATTTGAATACGGATTCTCAACCGCAAATTCAGTCTGCCCGCATCGGTTCTACAAATACGATCGTCGATTCCAACTTGACGCTTTGCGTGCATAGAAAATGGGATCCTTTCAACCGGATATAAAGCGTGGACAATGGGACAAGCCTACGGATTTCGTATTAGCCTGCTGTGGGCTAGCTCTCAAAATGGAAATATTTGTGATGTTCAGTTGGCAATTCGATAATTTAACTTGTAAGCACTCATACTAAATATTTACCGTGTTGACACAATTCTTAATTGATATAGTAAATGCCTAGAATTATAAATATGAAATAATGAAAATATATATTATATATACCATACATTATAAAAAGGTATGTCTGTTTCTAGTTTTTTCTCTAATACCCTATTATCTCTATATGGTCGTATATATGGTACCAATTCTGATAATACACCAATTTATGGGTCAGTTCTCGAGCAGTGGCTTTATCTCCGCCTTCCGGTTGTCGCCATTTTTTAAAGGTAGCTCATATGATACACATTATATCCACAAATACTTAAGATCTATACTCTGTGTTAGGTATTGGTTATGTTAGTCTTGCAATGAGTCTGACGAGCTTACTCTACTATAGCATCTTTGCCGTTGTACCATTAATATTCATACTGCATTCGCTACGTCCAAGTTTGCCCTGGGCCTGCGAAAATATGGATGAGTGGGCGGCTAATGTAACAGAGGTAAGTAATATAATATCAACCATAATCTAATTCACATTTGTATTTATCTAATATCATTTGTATTTTATATTCCTTACAGTACTGCGAATTGACTGAAGAAGATAAAAATATTTTAAAAAATGAAATGTACGTAACCATGAGCCCCCTTTATTCACCATCAATGGCTTTCATTCTGTAAGTGGAGAATTAATTTCGATTTACTTAGATTTCGTATATGAATATATGAATATATAAAATATTTGTTTTAGCAATTATTTCGAAAAAGATGTTGATTTATACAGTAATTCCAATGAGAAACTGGACGTGTCTTGGGGCATTGTTGGTTATTCTATTGGCATCTGGTCCATGATATTATTTATTTTTTATAAATTTGTTGAAACTGCAAAGGTAATATTTATTATATCACTACTATTATCATTTACTAATTTTGACTTTCTCACAGTTTGGTAAAAGAATACGATATCTAGGAATTACACCATTGATTTGATTGAGCGCTACTTTTATACGGATTGCACTTCTACCCGGAGATCTTGATGGCATCTTCAGTTTTACATATCCGCATCCGTACTATACATTAGACTCATTATTTCCTACGATTATCGTAGGATTACAAGCCTTCGGTTCTGGGTGGGGTACGGTCATGTCTCTATCCAGTTTCAACAGCTTTAAAATGAATATCATGCGATCTAGTTGGATTATTGCCTTTGGACAGTCCTTGGTCTATATACTCTTCGGCATGCTGGCCTTCATGTTAGAGCGTCATTATAGAGGTATGAATTTGAGCTAACGATGTATGCAACGTAATAATAAATAAAAATATGTTCCTCCCAGACTTAGCACCAAGTAACCATCTCAATTTCGTGGACACCCAGTGGAAGTTATATTTAGGCGGTGCCAGTATTCTAGCTTCCCTGGAACTTGCTAACATGTGGACCATTATGTACTATACGATGCTTCTATTGGCTTCCCTGATTGTGATGGTAAGTGTAGTTTAATATGAGCGATGAAGATTCCTTCTAAATATGTTTTCTAGAGCACTCAACTCTTTACCGTGCTTACGAGCCTCTTCGATGAATTCGAGACACTACGACAGCATAAACGAGAAGTGACCTTTGGAGTAATCGTATTAACAGCCTTAGGTTCAATTGTATTTTGTTCAAATGTAAGTTCATCGAAGTCCACTATTTAGCATTCTATAATTTGGTACAAAATCCCATATAATAGCATGGGGTGCTGTACTTCTCGACATTTTCTTTGGATGCTCTAGTCAGTCATAGCATCATGCATTTGCTGCTTATTCTGGCATTACTCTGGATCTATGGACGCGAGCGTTTCCAACGGGATATTGGGTTTATGTTAGGCATACCGTTTGCCTCCTGGAAAATTTTCATACTACGCTTTATAACGCCCATCTTTCTCATTATAACATTGGTATTGTATTCCATAGATTGGATATAGTACACTTATTTGATTATATTCAATATTGATTACAGGGTTTGGGATGCTTTATGGTCTATTGGGAGCACTCGTATCTCTCCAGTATACTGGTCGACATAAGTTTAATATTGCTTGTTGTAAGCCTGCTGTTTATACCGATCTATGGCATGTGCATCATGTGGCAGGGCACGGGCACATTTATGCAACGTCTTAGACGAGTCTGTTGTCCCGTTGACTGGCAGCCTATGGATACAGCGGAGCTCCATCGTTACAGAGAGATTCTGGGAAACTCTGAAGATACACAACGACTGAATGAAATCATCCAGGAAGTAAAATAAAATATACGTCATTATATTTGATTTTGATATTTGTGTATAATAAATGAGATTTATAGAAATCGAAATTTCATTTTTCTGTTTGAAGTTTTCATATGAATTCCTAGCTATTTACCCACCGTACATATCAAATATACTATATAGCAAAAGTAAAAGATAGAAAGGCAATTTGTATGTGTATATACATGATCCCGCTGCTATCGATTAGAGACAGATTAACAGTGACCTCTGCATGTAGAATGTGGTTGCCCGGGTTTCTCGATCATTTCATATATATATAAATACATGTCAGTATAATATAATACATATAATATAATACATATATATATTACGTTTTTGGTATAAACTTCTTAATTGATTTGCCTACTTTTTGGCTCAAATGTTTAGCCTACACTTTAATTGATTCTGTCATATTTATATAGTCGTTTAACTGTCGATACTATGGTACACCAAGCTTATAGTGCATGAACGTTACATCGGTATGAGAAGGGAAAAAATATGGCAGTTGGAAAGATGAGACTGAAATGGTATAGCTTAATATAAACAAATAACAAAACCGAGTGCTTAGTTATTGTTCGTGCAGTTTAATTAAAAACATTATCTGTTAGATCATGAGAGCTAATAAAATCATATAAAATAATTCATATAGATATATGTATGTATGAATCTATATACGTATTTCTATATGTATGCCTCGGCATTGTAATAATCACGTTTGTGTTGCGGTTTAGCGTATTTTCAATACAAAAATATTGTTTTTCCGACTCTCTTACAGCACATATAGGTTTCTGTCTGTGTGCATCTATAGATTCATATGTATATAGCGACCGAGACACTGACAGAGCGTTGATAATGAAAATCATCTCTGGCCGATGCAAGGCACAGACGCTCAACGCTCGGCCAGACCTCAAATTCAGTCTGCCGGCATCGTTTCTACTAATTAGATCGTCAATTTAGACTAAACGCTATTCGCGTATGTAAAAATCGAAAAACAGAATCAGAGAATACAGAAAAAACCAGAGAAACGGCAACGGCAACGTATGTATATACCATACATCATATATTGCAAGATCCATAGGGTACACAAACAAATATCAAAAGTAATACTATAATATATTTAAACAAATAAACATTTGTAGAATGTTGACATTATATTAATCGCAGATGATTGTGTGCCTATTGGATCTGTGCCGTAAATAATACATATGTATATAGATACATATTTCAAATGAATCTGTTTCTTGAATAACAAAAGCAGTATGGTTTACGAGACATCCTATGAGAGTGGGCGTTCGCCCTTTAAGCCTGATCTGAAGCGCGGACAGTGGGAAAAACCAACCGACTTTATTTATGCCTGCTGTGGCCTGGCACTTAAAATGGATATATTCGTGATATCCTATTGGTTCTTCTTCGACATGGGACGTAAGTACAGCTAATCTTTCAGAATAATCGTACAATCAAGCTAGTATAAATTGCATATGATCCGTCAATATATTAGTCTGATTTTTATATTTTCAAGTTCAACAGCAGAAAAACGGCTTATCGCATATAATGTATAATCAAAATATATATACGATTTATGTAACTAATGTAAAAGTGAACATATAAATGCACTTTTAGGGCAATTCGGTATCACATTAGAAAAATTGAAGGGGCGTTTTTTCGACCTATTTTAAATGAAAAATGTTATTGTATTTCATTTTTATAATACTATAATGTAAAATATATAATTATATTTGCAATTCAAGTGTTTGGCATATTACCATACTATCTCTATATGGTTTTATATATGGTTTCAATTTTGGTAATACACTCTTTTATGGGCCAGTTCTCGAGCAGTGGCTTTATATCGGCATTTCGCCTATCGCCATTCTTTAAAGGTAAGATATCAATTATACAAATGCTATTCCACAATTCAAATCGCTATTCCATACCAGGCATGGGCTACGTCAGTGCCGCTCTGAGTCTGGCCAGCTTGCTCTACTATGGCATCTTTGCAATTATACCATTAATATTTTTAATCAATTCCTTACGGCCAACTTTGCCCTGGAGTTGTGAGAGTATTACTGAGTTAGCGGGCAATCTGACTACTGTAAGTGTTGTGCAATTCTAAAAATTACTTGGAAAAGTATATATTCCCTATATAAATCGATATTTTTACATATTTCAGTACTGCAATGCAACGCTGCCTGAAACAAATTTAACAGACGATGATTCCAATATGTTCTCGCGTATTATTCATACACCATCAGTGCTTTACTTTCTGTAAGTGTGCAATAAATATCACTAAGATTATACAGTATATTGATATATATTCGATCTGTTCCAGCGATCATTTTGAGAAAGCGCCCAATATATATGGTTATTCAGAGGAGTCCATGAGTTTATCTTGGAGCATTGCAGGTTATTCTTTTGGTATCTGGGCGATAATACTATTAATTTTCTATAAATTTTCGGAAACCGCAAAGGTATGATTCCATCACCTTACCTATGTATGTTATCTGTATTAATTTTGATTACATATAGTTCGGCAAATTGCTACGTTTTCTAGTAATCACAACTTTGATTCTACTCTGCATTGTGTTCGTGCGTATTTTATTTACACCCGGAGCTTTGAATGGCCTAACCCACTATGCAACACCCAATCTTGGGTCTATGTTAGAGGGGGCGCCGGCCATGATGGTCATAGTGCTGCAGGCATTTGGATCTGGCTGGGGTACGGTCATGTCGCTATCCAGTTTCAACAGCTTTAAAACGAACATCATACGTTATAGTTGGATTATAGCATTTGCACAAACCCTGGTCTATATACTATTCGGCATGGTTGCCTTCATGATGGAACATTACTACAGAGGTGAGTGTGTTTGCGTATTATTATTTACAGTATTCTACCAAAACTATTTTGATTTTTACAGAGATGGCGCAAGACAGCTATATAAACTTAATGGAAACGAATTGGCTGTTGTACGTTGGCGGTGCTAGTGTTCTTGCTTCATTGGAACTGCCCCATATGTGGACCATGATCTATTATATGATGCTTTTGCTGGCTTCCCTAACTGTGATTGTAAGTGCTGATTGTGGGGATATGCATATGAAATAAATATCTTGTTTACATTGCAGATCACACAACTCTTTACTGTATTAACGAGTCTTTTTGATGAGTTTGAGGCATTACGTCGGTATAAACAGGAAGTAACATATGGAGTGATCGGATTCATAGCTGTTTTTTCAATCGTGTTTTGCTCAAACGTAAGTCAATGTAACTGCAATGATAAAAATAATATTTTTTAATACCACATTTTATTTTTGCCACAGCATGGCATGATATACTTCGCGTCTTTATCTTTGGATGCGATTTTCACTCATACGATCATGCACTTGCTACTTTTACTTGCCGTGCTCTGGGTCTATGGACGGGAGCGTTTCCAGAGGGATATAGAGTTCATGTTGGGTATTCCGTTTGCCTCCTGGAAAATTTTCATACTACGATTTGTTGCACCGGTCTTTCTAATAATATCAATGGTTCGTATGCAGATTTATACAGAAATTGTCCAATATCATATGGTTAATTTAATCGCAGTTAATGGGCGTGTTCATTTCGTGTATGGAGCGAGCCTTTTCTGCAAGTATCGTGCTATATATAAGTTCTGTACTAGTGTTAATACCTCTGGTGTTCATACCCGGCTATGGCGTCTATATAATGTGGCAAAACACAGGCAGATTTATGGATCGCTTTAGACGTGCATGTCGGCCCAATGACTGGTATCCTGTGGATATGGCGGAACGACAGCGTTACGAGGAGGTCGTGGGAAATTCTGATATCACCCATCAACTATACGAAGTTACCGAGGAGGTGGCATAACAGTCAAGAAATTGCTCTATAAAAAAGACATCTGTTTTAAACACGCTCTATAAATAAATAATGTTAGAATAATTTGTGAAAAACAACTTTTGATATTATCGTTTAAAATGGTTTCAAATGGCTCCCAAAAGATTAGTATCGAAACGCTAAACTTATGCCCGAGGGACATCTTGGAATTGAACGCACACTGAAATAAATATGATTGTAATTTTTAATATAGAAATCTGTACAACTTTATATGTATATAATACTATTTTTAATAGTTCATTGAGGAATATTTTAATTTTAAGCTGATGACACATTTACTTAATTAAAAAAGTATTTCTGTTCGAATCCGTAAGCCCAATATCAATATCAGTAAAATTTTTCTCAGTGCAGTCTTTAATTAATACAACGAAGTTACGTATGTAGCGGATCGCATTCAGTTTAGCTGCAACGCTTGACACAATTAGTTCGAAATTTCTTCTCAAGTCGGTAGTACATGCTCTTGAATAAAAACGGATTTATTACTACTAGAAATGCTTAATTTGTACATTTTTCAGACATCATGGTTTATGAATCATCGTACGCGAGTGGGCGAGCGCCATATAAACCAGATCTGAATCGTGGAAAATGGGAAAGGCCCACGGACTTCATATACGCCTGCTGTGGCTTGAGTCTCAAATTGGATATATTTGTGGTGTCTTACTATTTTTTCTATGATATGGGAAGTAAGTAATATATTTTTGTGTTTAACCCGAAAATTTGGTACATTTATTAAGTGTGATTCTATTAAAATTATATATACATGGTGCACTTGAAAAGGGGCGTACTTTTAGCACTTCCAATTTTGCATTAGTTTTACATAAAGTGCAATTTCTCAACGTTTTTTATGCATCATTTATTTAAATTTTTATTTCAGTATTTGGTATTTTACCATATTATGTATATATGGTTCTGTATTTAGTACCACTTCTGGTCATACATTCCTATATGGGTCAGTTCTCGAGCAGTGGCTTTATATCCGCTTTTCGCCTGTCTCCGTTCTTTAAAGGTGAGAATACCAAAACAGAATCCCTAATATATAAAATATCTACAATGTAAATTCTACATTAGGCATGGGCTATGTAAGTGTTGCTCTAAGTGTCGGTAGTTTGCTCTATTACGGCATCTTTGCGATTGTACCACTCATATTTATACTACATTCACTTCGTCCAAAATTGCCATGGAGCTGTGATGGAATGCATAACTTGGCGGGTGATTTAATGACTGTGAGTACTCGAAACGATCAAGGAACAATTTTTATTGTATTTATTTTTAGATTTGTAATATAACTGAGTTAGAAACGAATGCAACTCTTAACGAATACGGTTATTATTCGTTGAGAGCCGCACATGTACCTTCGGTGCTCTTTTTTCAGTAAGTTTGTTATTTTAATGATTCTTAGAATATATCTTCATTATTTTTGAAATCTATAAAAACATAACATACATTCGTTTCTTTCAGACAACATTTCGAGGTGCTAGACAGTTCTTATTTTGAAAAAGAGCAAACTTATGACTTTTCATGGGATATTGTAGGGTATTCACTTACGGTATGGGCTATTATAGCATTAATATTTTACAAATTTTCTGAAACTGCAAAGGTAATTATCCGTTTCATATTGGATTAATATTGTACTTAATCTATAACTTCATAGTTTGGTAAATTGTTACGCATTATGGTGAGTTCCATCGTGGTTTTAATGTCGGTGATTTTTGTACGAGTGTTATTTTTACCTGGTGCTCTGGATGGTATTACACGTTATATGAAACCTGAATTGAACTCTATGCTGTATGGTAGTGCATCCATGGTAGTCATAGTACTGCAGGCCTTTGGTTCAGGCTGGGGCAGTATTATATCCTTATCCAGTTTCAATGGTTTCAAAACGAATATCATGAAATATAGTTGGATTATTGCGTTTGGACAGACGATCTCATATATAATGTTTGGCATGGTTACCTTTATAATTCAGCATTATTACGGGCGTAAGTTTAACGATAGTTCCGTCCTATAAATATCTACATCTAAATCTATATCTTTGCAGAGGTGGAAGCCAATTACCTTACAGTCTACGTTGAAGTAAGTTGGCAAATGTATCTAGCGACTGCCAGTGTCCTCTCCACATTAGAACTGCCCAATATGTGGACCATCATCTACTATACCATGCTGTTAGTAGCCTCACTGACTGTAATGGTGAGTGTTTATAGTATAATTATATATAATTTTTAAATATACTTTTTCTCTTCTCTTATAGATCACACAACTATTCACCGTACTAACGAGTCTCTTCGATGAGTTTGAGACATTACGTCAGTATAAACAGGAAGTGACCTATGGATTGATAGGTTTCTTAGCACTTTGTTCGCTCTTCTTCTGCACAAATGTAAGTTAATGAATATGATATTATATTTCATAATCCAAAAATCCATATGTTCTATAGCATGGTGTGACCTACTATTCAACGTTTTCTTTGGACTCGATTATCAACTATAGTGCTATGCACATGCTGCTCTTACTGGCCGTGCTCTGGGTGTATGGACGGGAGCGTTTCCAGAGAGACATTGAGTTTATGTTGGGTATCTCATTTGCTTCCTGGAAAGTGTTTTTACTACGCTTTGTAGCGCCAATCTTTATGATATTAACACTGGTTAGTTGAGGTCATCTTACAATTGCTTTTAAGTATTACATCATTAATCATTGATTGTAGTTTTCAGGCATTCTTCTCTCTTATTTTGAGCATCTTCATGGGAACCCTGTGTTGTTTTGTACAAGCTTACTTTTGGTGTTTATACCTCTACTATTCATACCCGGCTATGGCATCCATATAATGTGGCAGAATACTGGCAGAATTAAGGATCGTTTTAGACGCGCCTGTCATCCGAATGATTGGTATCCCCTGGAGAAGGAGGAACGTCAGCGTTATGAGGAGGTCGTGGGAAATTCAGATGCAACTCATCAGCTTTACGAAGTCACTGAGGATGTGGCATAGCTTTAGTTGCTGTTGAGTAAAATTTCCAATTAAATATCTAACTTGTTAAAAACAGCATGTGCAAATCTATCTAAATAATGTTGGGTCTGTGGGCATTATATTTGCGAGATAAGTGCACATTTTCGACCGCTGGGGCCCATTTTGCACTGACACCGTACAGTGAGAGTACAATAATTGTTGTGGATTAAATAAGTTTACTTATATTAATATGAGTATGTATTTTAAATAAAATCGATTTCTTTATCAGTTTTTCGTTACACGTAAACAAATTTATTTTATTGACCATATTCCGTATTGAGTTCCATCGGAATCATTATTATTAGCAAATTATTTCACTTATATTAGGCTCGCTCAGTGTAATCTCTATCTAACAGTAGTATCACATTAGATTTCTATGTTTTGTTCATTTCACGCTGCACATTTAGTTTTGTTACATCGCTTGATTCAATAAGTTCGAATTTTCTGCTCTGGTGAATATATTTATATATATAACAACAATTATTTGATTTTACTTAAAACATAATTATACGATAACATGGTATATGAGTCATCATATGCGAGTGGTCGAGCTCCTTACAAACCCGATCTGAATCGAGGAAAATGGGGAAAGCCTACCGATTTCATATACGCCTGCTGTGGCTTAAGCCTTAAATTGGATATATTTACCATGACCTATTGGTACTTTTTTGATATGGGATGTAAGTACAACACGAATAAATTTAATAACTCAATTTAATTGGATTAATAAACACAACAATTCATAAACATTACAATACATTTTAAAGGGGCGTTATTTTCAAACAGCTTCCAGTTATATTACACACACACACACACTTTTCATTATATAAAAAAATATTTATAATTATATTAATAGTATTATTATATACGATAAATTTCAGTTGTTCTGCTTAATTTGTATCAATTTTATTTTCAGTTTTTGGTATTTTACCATATTATATGTATATGGTTCTGTATTTGGTACCACTTCTGGTCATACATTCCTATATGGGTCAGTTCTCGAGCAGTGGCTTTATATCCGCTTTTCGACTATCTCCATTCTTTAAAGGTAAGAATATAGACACAGATTTCTTACAATAGCATATATCTAGAATGTAAATATCAAATTAGGCATGGGTTATGTGAGTGTTGCTCTGAGTGTGGGGAGTTTACTTTACTACAGCATCTTTGCGATTGTACCTCTCGTATTCATAATAAATTCACTACGCCCGACATTACCCTGGAGCTGTGAGACGATGGCTAATGTGGCTCCAAATGTAACCACCGTAAGTTAACTGTACATGCTTGACCATATGATCGTATACAAAATAATAATTTCTTTAAGATTTGCAACATATCGTCAGGGATGGTGCGGAATGCAACAAAGATTGGTCACGAATATTATCCGATTATATTCGCACGCATACCATCTGTGCTATTTTTTTTGTATGTGTGCGGCTATCTATAAGCTTCAATCATATTATGTTTGAACTAATTTTTCCCTTTTAGAGAACATTTCGAAACACTAAGCAATGCGCTTTTTGATATTGATGAAACTTACGAGTTATCATGGCGAATTGTAGGGTATTCACTTACCATATGGGGTATAATAGCATTTATATTCTACAAATTCTCTGAAACTGCTAAGGTAATTTTTCCATATTTTGGTTGACATTATGACAACTCTAGCACTCCTCAGTTTGGCAAGTTGCTACGTATTCTGGTGAGTTCGGTTATGGTACTAACGTTTGTGATCTTACTACGGGTGCTGTTTATACCTGGTGCTCTGGACAAAATTACCCACTATATGACACCTCGATTGGATGATATGCTCCACGGAAGTACCACTATGACAGTCTTGGTATTGCAGGCATTCGGTGCCGGTTGGGGTAGTATTATATCGCTTTCTTCTTTTAATGATTTCAAAACGGATATCATGAAATATAGCTGGATTATTGCCTTTGGACAGACGCTCTCATACATAATGTTTGGCATGGTTACCTTTATAATAGATAACTTTTACGAAGGCAAGTTGTAGAGTATCACTTCATATGCATCTCTATATTGAATGTGTCATTTTAACAGATAATCAGACAGGTGAAATAACAATATATGTCGAAAGCCATTGGAACATGTTTCTATCGAGTGCCAGTGTTCTCTCTACATTGGAGCTGGCCAATATGTGGACCATCATCTACTATTCCATGCTGTTAGTAGCCTCAGTTACTGTGATGGTGAGTGCTTGTGGAATAGCGCTCGTATTTACTTCTTAAAAGTACAATCTTATAGATCACACAAATTTTCACTGTACTAACGAGTCTATTCGATGAGTTCGAGATATTACGCCAGTATAAACAGGAAGCGACCTATGGGTTGATAGGTTTCTTAGCACTATTTTCAATCCTCTTCTGCACAAATGTGAGTCAATTATGAGCATTTCATTATTCACTCTGTTATCGAAAGAACTACACTCACTCGCTCTAGCACGGTGTGATCTACTATGCAGCATTTTCGTTGGATACGATTATCAATTATAGTACTATGCATTTGGTGCTCCTTCTGGCAGTTCTCTGGGTGTATGGACGGGAGCGTTTCCAGAGAGACATTGAGTTTATGCTGGGTATATCATTTGCATCCTGGAAAGTGTTTGTACTGCGCTTTATAGTGCCCATCTTAATGCTCTATACGATGGTTAGTTAAGGCGCATAGTTTATATACTTTTGTATATTGATTGATTTGATATATTTTATTTATTATATTTTTTATTATATATTTTAGGCCATGGGCATATTAGTATCTGTTATGGAGCATATGTATAACAACTCTGTTCTGATGTTTATAAGTTTTTTTGTGGTATTTCTATCGCTTCTGTGCATTCCGGGCTATGGGGTCTATATAATGTGGCAAAATACCGGCGGATTCATGGAACGTTTCAGACGTGCTTGTAGTCCGAATGATTGGTATCCTTTGGAGAAAGAGGAACGTCAGCGTTATGAGGAGGTTGTAGGCAATTCTGATGCAACCCATCAGCTCTTTGAGGTAATCGAGGAGAATAATTGATATACTATAATTTATGTACCTAAAATGAATACACCAAATATATCTGTTATGTATTTTCTGCATTAATCAATTTTGATTAATATAACATTATGACTTTGAGCATTAATCATAATCAGTTTCTGACATAAGATTTGGCATTCGGCGTTGACTTCTGAACATAACATATTCTCTACGAATATCTGGATCAGCTGGAGTCCAGTCAAGGGGACGCAGTTGTCTTTTAATACCTTCACACTTGAACTTATACTTGATTACCTTAACCAAAACATACAGGGGTATTAGTATAATAGAAGACACAAAGCTCATCCAGCCTAATACGATGGCCCAAGTGGGATACTCGACATTTTGATACGTGACAGTTCGTAAAAAAATAATAGTTGTAATCAGAAGAAACTAACGTAAAAGATGATTATTATATAAACGAAACAACAAAAAATTGGAATAACTTACCACTAATACTATGGGAGTTATAAATTGCCAAGAAATACGCCAAAACGCTGACGGTCGTTTACCCATCATGAATTCCACATCTGACATAAAATTCTTGATACCATAGATAAACGATACCATTATGATCTCGACCATACAAATAACAATCACGGCTAGAGCCGACGAATACCAGTCGAATAATTGTAATATGTACATGCCACCCTAATAACGAGACCTTAAACATACTCTAGAAATATATAGAAATTTCATACTAACATGGGTGCACATAATAGTCGATATGCCAAAGAAGAAGATGCAAATTCCAAGGGTTACTTTCCATTTGTGGGAGCGCAAAAGGGGGATCTCGTCAATCAAAGACGTTGTAATCGCTTCAATTTGCACAAACTATATTTTGATGAGCAGTATAGTATAACCTGTAAGCAATCGGTATCTGGCGTCCAACTTACCACACTATCTATGCCCAAAATGAATAACATTATGAAGAACAATACACCCCAGAGCTGTGGTATGGGCAAAAGTGCTATAGCCGCAGGATATGTGACAAATGCCAGTCCCGCACCAGATGTGGCAACTTTTTCAACAGGCAAACCTGATTTATCTACCATAGCAGATGTAGGTGTAACTATAGATATATTCTGGCTATGCTATATAATGTGTAACTTACGTGACAAAAAGCCCAAAACGGAAAAGATTGCTGTGCCAGCGTATAGACTTGTAAAAACATTTACCGATATCACCAGAATTGAATCAAATTTCGCATTGTTTCGAAAGTTATTAAAACTAGCCATATTGACGAGACCACCCCAGCCGGGACCCAGACCAAAGAACATTTGTGTTGCCGCATCGGACCAAACCTTCAGATCACCCAATCGATTCCATTCCGGATAGAACAAAAACTTAATGCCTGTACTAGCACCGTCAAGTGTTACACCTCGTATAAAGAGTACGGTTAACAGCAGGTACGGAAATACAGCCGTAAAGTACACCGCCTTGCCCACCTGTGTAAATAAATGATGGGTTTATTTATTATAGTAAAATGCTTACAAACTTACCGATCGAATACCCCGCACCACACAAAGATATACAATGACCCAGACAATGAGAAGACTTAAGATCTGTTCCCATATCATACCACCCAAATCGGCTATGCTACTCGAGATGCGTAGCACTTCTAAACTAAATATATCGTTTTGTAAATTTATACCGATATTTATAGAACTATAGAGGAATATCGTGTTACTTACTGGAAGAACTCATCTGCTGAGGTTACCCAATGTTCATTTTTGACAGTATGCAACTATGAAAAGAGGTAAAGATATAGATATATAAATCAAGATATATACGGATGGATATTAAGATGATTAATAAATACGTATTGATATCGATACATTTTTTGTTAGATATTAAGATACGGATACTCGCAATTTGCAAATGTATCGATAACAATCGATAGGGTTGCTACGATGAAATTACGTCGTCTAGCTTTGTACAGTTGCCTGTATTCCATGGATTATTACAGCCATCCCAGGGCACCGTCTTCCCAAAGCAATAATAGAGCATGCGTATCGGATAGGATATAATAACAGAATAGTAGCATACGCAATATGCATTCACAACGACCATACTAAATCCAGTACCCTTCAGTATGGGAACAAGCCTGAACATGCCAGTGCAGCCCGTACCAGAGAATTGACCAATTAACACCTCCATGTAAAATAAGGGTACACCGCAAAGTGCAACCATTATCAAATAAGGCAATAAAAAGGCACCTAAAAAATTAAAAAAAAAAATAAATAAATAATATAAAATAAAAATAGGATTAAAAAAAAAGTGTACTCCTTCGAGCCGGATTTGAACCAGCGACCTATGGATTTCATGCGCGGAAATTCAATGGTATCTCTGTTGGTACCGAATACAGGGGGGCCTTGGGTACCTCTGTCAGGCGTATTGTTTGACATAGAGCCCGAACCAAGCCGTCTTCGTATGCTCTATCAGAACACACACAATTGAACAACAACAAC
>JBANCZ010002531.1:0-15442 GCA_037040025.1 Sphaerogastrella javana
GTACCATCGACAATGGGTCCGTAGCAACACTCATCGCACTCGTTTGCATTCCACGAATTCAAACGAGTCCGATGAGTCCTGCTAAGGGTGCTTTATCGTAATAGCCTCCTCCAACCGAGATATGAGCGAGATTTCTTCATGCTGTCGAACGATCTCATAAATCATATTGACCGAAAAATATACACAGTTGTCACGTGCAGCGTGTATTCGATTTTCTGGGAATATTCTCCATTTGCATAGAGTCGATGGAAATAACGGAGGTCAAGGTATCGGTGCATAATATGCATAAGATCTATTGCAGTATGTCGCATTTGCAACATCTTAATCTAAGGCGCTACAATCAGCATAACGGTTGTTTCAATGCGCTGCAATATTTTCTACTCAAGTCTGTGGATCTTCGGCAGAATCGTGAATTAACTAGCATCAGTTGGTAGGATATACCAAATTCGGAGCAAAAAGTAGCTGAACGTCTTCGTCACCTCAAACACGAATATCCAAGCCGTCTATTATCAAATCGACCCAATACTAAGTTTAGAGCTAGAAAATGTCGCCATGCTAACGCATTTGACGAACCTAACCGGGCGTATACCCTATGATAATCCAACTGTTACAAAGTTTTACTGATTAGTAAGATAAGTTTACGTAAACTACTGGTACTACGCAATAAAATTTAAGTTACTTGTGAACAGCTGCCTATAAAGCTTTACTTCGATGAGGATTGTACCGAAAAAGTTATATTATACGATCCCAAAGTGACTAAAAAAGACATTGTCCCTATCAGCCTAACGAACATCATGACCGACAAACAGCATTCATTCGATTTGGACGATTCAGTGCACATAGATTATCAGTTGCTCTACAACCATTTATATTTCAATAGCCCCGAAATACCATACAGAAAAGTCTGCAGATTATGATATCTAAGCCAAGTACCTGAAATTTGTTTCGTTTACGGTTTCGGTTTCGTTCAGGATTCGATTTTTGAGGAATTTCTTTTAAAATTAAATACATATAAAAAACACGCAATGATGTTCATTAGTTGTATTTAATTGTTTTAAAAATATTACTTAATATTACTTTTCAATCTATATAACTGATTAGCTCGAATCAGCGATATGGAGTCCATGAACTCCTATAGGTGGCATACTAAATTTAAAACTGGAAAATAATATTTGAAGTACTTTTGATACCAACTTTTACCGCGTTTTGTAAATGATCAGATGTACAGATCAGCTAATCGCTAAACAGGGATGAACTTTAGTAAATATCGATAAATGGAAGAAAATCTACTGATATCTATCGATAGCATAGCTTGATGAAACTCACGACTACAAATGTAAATAAAAATAAATTTGTAAATAAGTATAAACCCAAAATTAATGTAAATATGTAAAATGAGAATAATACAAGGAGCATTTATTGAAATTTTTAATGTTATTCAGAAAAATGTAAGTCAAAAGGATCGGTAGCAGAAAATATGATATATTATCGGAAGTCGAAATTTAATTATTTGTGTTACGTAACATATATATTGATCGCTCTTGCTATGAATGTTTTTAGACCCTGTGTTTAAAAAGAACAAAAGGGTCTATTAACTTTGTGAAAAGTCGGTTTCTGGGTAACAGGTAGAAGGAGCGAAGTATATTTTATATACAAATAAAGTATATATATATTATATACATATAAAGTATATATATATCTTAAATCAGAATGAGAGGCAAAGTCAATTCAGCAATGTCCGCCTGTCTGTCTGTCCTTACGTCTGTATGAGCACCCTGATTTCAGAAACTATAAGATCTATCGGTCGCAATGAAACTTACAAATTATAATCTTGTTTTATTTTATTTGTCATTATCATATAGAAAGTTAGTTTAAATTCGAAGAACTATAAAAAATATGTTAAAATATAATAATTATCTATATAAACTATACAACATGTTTAGACAAGTAAAATAACTTACAAAATTATGTTTGCTATAAATTGTTATTCACCAAAACAAATTTGTATTGTTAAAGTAGATCATCGGCTCAATAATGTGAAATTTTGGCCATAAATTTGATTATAATTACATTGTACAATAATTTAAGTAACATTTCCTACATTAAATTAGCTAACTAATTCACTGAAATTATCAAGAAATTTAGCCAAAATCTTAAGCATGATATAACTCCAGCGAAAAGACTTTAACATGAGCTCAATGTGAGCTCATTAAACTCCCGCACTCATCATTACTACGATGATCTCTGTGTGCTCCCAGGTTAAAGCTAATCAAGTGTAGCGCACAAAAAAAGCCAGCTCATTAATGAACTTTTTTTCGATCATCTTTTTTTTGTATATTATTTTTTCTGAAAGAGCAGCAAATAAATAAGAAAGCGCTAGAAGTAATAATAGAAAAATCAGCAAGGCAATTCGATAAAGAGTACCGCAAACGATTAGCAAAATAGAACGCATAAAATTGATCATGAGCAGAATGAGACTTTCGTAATAAAGGGCATTCGGTAAAGGTCGTGAGCATAAATTTCTAGAATATTTTTTTTTTTTTTTTTGATTATTTTTTTTTTCTTATTGTAAGACATTATTAAAGCGTCGCCCGAGAGACTAGAGAACAATTCGCTCGAATGAGCTAAGTAAAGTAGGAGACGGCAAAGCATCGATGAAGTACATCAACAACAACAACAGGAACATCAACAACAACAGCAACAGCTACATGTACTATAGCATCTGTACAAAAGAGTCAGCGTTAGGCATCGGAGGCGTTGGAGGAGTTGCTCTCGCTGGCGACCTCATATGCCACAGGGCAAATTTGGGCTTGAACAACTGAACGCTTGATGGCTGCTACAGCAAGTCGGATCCCAAAGACTGGAACCTGGAAAACCCAAACCGAAGAAGACAACAACGACGGCGATGGCGACGACGACGACGCTGACTGTGACTCCATCTCGAAATTCATTGTGACTGAGAGACCGAGTCTTGGGTCTGAGTCTTGGGACTGTTGATGCTGTGCGGGTGATAAGTAACATGAATCACGTTTTATTTTGCCTTTGGACTTTAACATGGCCAGGGACGGACAAGCAGCACTGTGAGTGGATGGGGGAAGGGGTGGTGCACAGAGCGGAACTCTATTCAACCGGCGACTGGCTCAATGCCTGACTGACTTTAACTGTGACTCCAAATGGGACTCGAACTGAGAGACCGAGACTGAGACTCAGATTCAGATTCAGACTCAGACTGCGACTGGGACTGGGACTATGACTGCGACTACAGTAAAGGTCAGCTCATGCTATACAAGTCGACCCCCTTTCCCCTCTTTCCTCCTCTCTTCCCCTCTCTTTTCTCCACAATTCCCAATGAATCGTTGTTGCAATTTTTATTTACCTTTTGTGTACGATATGAGAGTTTTGCTGTGCTTGTATTATGCTTGCAGCGTTTTTTCCTTTTTCTTTTTCCATTTTTCTTTTTCTGTTTCCTTTTCTTTCTTTCTTGTTGTGTTGTATTGGTGTTGCTTTGCCTTGGAACGTGAGAATTTAATATTTCTTTTCATTAGCCATGGTCCTGGTGTCTGCAGTCTCTGCCCCAAGTGTCGAACTTACAGCTTACAAATGTTGTTGCAACTAGTTTGTGGCATGTAGTAGGAACACGAGGAGAAAGAGGAGTAAGGGGTGCTCCAGTTATGGGACTGTTGCTGGCGACACTTACAAATTTTCATGGTTCTATTTGCTGTTTTGGTGTATAAAGGTCAGCATAATGCCAGAAAACATAAATGTCAAATGCAAAAATAAAATTCAAAAAAAAAAAATCCCCTAAAAAATGTGTTGCCATAAGGCCAAGGGCAAAACTTGCTGTAACTGAACTAAATATTTGTATTAATTTAAATGCTTAAAACTCTAAATTTAGTAAACAATTAAATTTGTAGTATTAAGTGTAAGATAAACAACAAAAGACAAGTAGAAAAATGAAATGAAAATTCATTTGATTACAAAATTGTATATGCATTTTGTTTCACTTTTGTATGAATGTTTCAAATTATTTATTACTATTATTACACCCCAATGAGAAGGTATACTTTGTATAAATAAATGCTCAAGTTATTAATAAATTTCCCTCCTAAATTACTGTCTCTTGGGGAAAGAGTTTTTCAGAGAAAGAAAGAGAATATTTCTTTTGGTTTTCGGTCACATTTATATTTTCATTTCTTGTGCTTTGCTTAAATCATTGTAAGCTCATTTATGCCCCAGAGCTTACACTTTAAGCTGCACTCTAGAGACGTTCTAAGCTCCATGTTCGTCGCTTTCAGTCATTACAAAAGTTCTTAGTTTTCAAAAGCTCGTTGCGACAGCTTCAGCTGGCGTTGAAAAGAAATTATGACAATTAAGCAAAGCGCAGCACGCGCCAAAAAAACTCAAAAAAAAAAAACTCGAAAAAAGCCACAACATAAATCTGTTTAAGCTACGCCAGACACCAAATGCCTTGGCACTCCATCGCCCCCTTTCCCCTTCAGCCCCTGCTCGCTGCTCAAATCGTGGTCCATGGCATGTAACCACACGCTGACAGAGTCTTTGTGGCAGGGGCTTTAATTACTGAGCATGGCAAAGGCAACGTTTACGCTTCACATTGGCATCTCTTTGACCACCTGCTGCCGCATTTACAGCTAACATAAATATGTATGATATATACATACATATACGTATTGCATATATACATATATGGTATGTGGACATACTATAGATCGACTGATTAGAAGTAGTTTCATTATTTCTTTTCGCAGGTTTTTCACTTCTGTTTTTTCAGTTTTGAGGTACGCAGCGTGTGGCCTCATCAGCAGCCGTCTTTTATGGCACTTTTGCATTAAAAAATTTGTTGCTTACAATCATTTATAGATGTATATATATGTATATATATATATTTCTCAATTCACAATTTGAATACATCTACCGAAACTGAACTCAAATTTATTGTTATTGTGCGACTGCGACTAAAAGCAGCTCCCAACTTTAGCCATAAACTTGCAAAAAAGTTGAAAAAGCTATAGCTATGGCTATAGCAACTCCCCCCCTTATCAGTTCGCTGAGTTATGCGCACACTTTTCTATACTCTATAAAAAATAGAAAAATTTCATAGAGGGTGTATATGTCATACGCAGTTCAAGAAAGAATAATCAATACGGTTGAAATTGAAAAATGGTTATAAAATATAATAGATTTTAAATTAAACTATTATTCAAAATAATATTTTTCGAAATATTAAACTAGAGTAATTAATATTTAAAAAAATATTTTATAAATAAGATTCAATTCCAGCAAAATTCGTTACTAAATTTCTATAGGGTTTTCAGAAAAATTGTTTGCTAGAGCAACCAATTTTCAGAAGAAAATGTAAAAAAATTAATCTTCAAAACAAAACCTTAAAAAATTAAGGAAGGCTATTCATATATAAAGCTAAATATTTAATTTATAAAAATATATAAGAAAATTTGATTTAAATCTCTAGATGTCTATTTATACACACTCTTCAACCACGAAAATTAGCTAGGTCTCAATCTACTTTTAAGGTCTACAGGGTATTCAAGCTCTCATCAGAATGAATTTGTTAATCGTGTGCTACGTTTTTAATAATTCCGCCTATGACTTTCTCTATATATATTTGTTGGGTCTATCTTGTAGTAGCTCATTTCGTCAAATTGCCTGCGATAACTATAAAATTTTACAGCCGCTTCACCCAACGAACTCAATTCATTGCGCCAGTTGAAAGTTTGTTTGATACCCTTTAACCCCCCCACCAGAACCCCTATGATAATACGAATCCCTGATGTGTTTTCATATAGGCGCTGCATAAACAAGTTGCGCTGTTTTCTCAGCATTTTGGCAAATTTACAGACGATATTTTCATTCGATTATTTGCGCTGCCATTAAAATCGATTTTGGATGGAAAAAGTTTTCTACTGGAGCAACTGTCATTAGAGCATTGTTAGTGCCATCACAGAGGGGAGTTGGTGATGGTGTGTGTTGGGTGTTGTAGTGAAAACTTTATCAATTTGAGGGCGTGGCATTTGGGCTAATAATTTCAAGCACCACCCACCCATTTGCCATGGCTTGCTTCTGAAAATGACTCATCAGTAGTGAACTTTTGTGGAATTTCTCTAAGCGAGATTTATAGACATACATACAACACACTGTATTCATTCATTTTATTCATTTCATTCGTTTGGTTTGGGAGCGATTGTTTGTCTTCATTTCCGACGCTTAACTCTGATTGACATTCATGCCCCATCATTTATTCATTTGGGGCGTCGTTTTAATCCACCCGAAAAACTTCTCAGCCATCCTGTCGATGTGATTGAGTCAGAGCAGGACTTGACGCGTCCTTGGCGAAAATTTAATTGACTGACGCACCGCACCGTCCACCCTGTCCCCTTCGCATTCTGCAAATTTTGGCAACCCACAACAACAGTTGCTGCAATTGTCAGCCGCTGACAAATATTGGCACTGCCATTAGCCAGCAGGAAGTTATAGCACCCTCTTTCTTCGAGACACTCTCTTTTCGTCTCTTTTCTCTTTATTTTTGTATTTTTTATTCTTGGGAGGCTGTTGAGGAAAAGCATTCTATTTTCCTTTTCCTTTGCCGCCTCTCATTTTGACGGCTGCTGCGCAATTTGCTGCGATTTGCAGCAGCAACCGGAAAACTCTGTTTAGGGTGTGCGCGTTGAAGTACCGGCTCTCGATGGGGTTGTTATTAGCTCTGCCAATTAACTTTTTCCCCTCAATAGACCAGCCGCAATTCCACAATTCCAAGGGGGTCCAAGGTATAGTAGTTCCTGTTCCCATTGAAATTTCCTTATGGACTGCAGTTGTGGGCAGCTGTTGAGATTTCGTTTTATTGTGGTCTCTTGATTATTTTAGTGCTACTCACTAACCAAAAACGACCACAGAACAGTAGGGATGGTGCTTTTTAAATACCGAAATACTTTTATTGTATTATTAAATTTACTCAGTGCAACTGGGGATGGCACGATTAATCATATGATGCACATATTCCTAAAATTGCCGATTTAAACAATTCGAAAAATGTAAACTATTTTGTAATGGAAGTAATTGCAATTAAAAATTAATCATATGATTAATTAATCGATTAATTGATTTTTTTTTGCGATCCCTAGGTTACAATTCATAGGAATAGTATATACTATCAACATGAATATTATTATGTTGCAATAAATATTAAATAGTAGAACATGTAACGTGCTGCAATTTAAATTGCAAATTTAAATAATAGTGTACATATTTTTGGGGCAGTGGAAGAAGCTGTCGATAATTTTAAAGAAATTTTATCGCTATATTTGTATTAAAATACAATATAATAGAAATCTTCCAAATTTGTTGCTCCATTTCGATATGGTTCAACTTATTTACTTAGTTTGGAAAAACCTTAACCCTTACTGATTTTTCGCTCTGCTTTAATTAAGTTTATTTCTATTTTTCTGTTTGCTACTTTTTACATTGTCAAAGAGCCAAAGTCAAGTGCATTCGGTGTGAAAAAAAAGGAAATGCGGGAATGGGGCAGGGTTTTCATTTTGGCGACTCGATGCGGACGTTGCCTAATTGAAAATTGTAATTAAACGCGTACAATTTTAGTTTTTCTTTTGGGACGTTTGGTGTCGATGTCGCTGGAGTTCGAGGGGATCTTTCCCCTCTTTCTGTCTCTCTCCGTGTATTTGCAATTAATTAAATGAAAATCGCTCTATTTTTTTCTGTTGTGTATTCTTTGTCGATTTAAAGTTATGTTTACTCTTTGGCCATAAGTAAAAAATTTAAAAACAATGTTTTTAAAAAAGGACACTAAAATTTTGCAGTTTCTGTTTCAATCCACAAATTTTCATTTCGATTTCAAATAATCGGCGCATTTTGCAGATTTCTTGCATTGTTGAAAAAGCCAATTCTTTTGAAAATTATCGATATGCCAGTGCGCATTCTCAATCACCTTTTGAGCCGCGCCCAGAACGGACTTCAGTTCCAGCTTTGCCACATAACCCAGATCCATCAGGTGTGTCTTCACTATAGACAGATAGCCCTGCTCTGGCTCCTTTTGTTTCAACACTTCCGTATAAACATAAAGGTGTGACATTAGTACGGACATCACTGTAACAGCAGCCCACAATTGAGTCGACATTTTTGGCGGCAGTATATGACTATAGTTCGTATGGCTCCAGAAAAAAACGAATTCTATAGAAAATTATTATTATTATTGAATGCCGTGTGCCGTGTTCCGGTTTCGTTTTGTTCAACAAAATCCAAATATGAAATGAGTTTCCACGCTGTCTGAGCTCCAGCTTACACCAACTGCTCTATAAAACTGACCGAACCGAGAGTGCCGGGGCGTACAGCTCAAATCGGATTCCGAAATTGTGTAACACCATAGAAATACTGTGCTTTGTGGCATTTGTGTGTGTAGGCACAATGGTTAGAGGATCCAAGGGGATTGAGGGCAGGACTCTCTCTTTCACTTTGTTTTTTTTACAGCTCTTGCTATGTTTTTACTGGTACGTTTATACCCTGTGTTTTAAAAACACTAAAGGGTCTATTTACTTTGTGCAAAGTCGATTTGTGTGTAACAGGCAGAAGGAGGCGTGGCAGACCCTCTTGATAAGGAAGAGAACCAAAGTCGATTGAACCATGTCTGTCTGTCTGACCGTCTTGCCTGCCATCCGTCCGTCTGTATGAACAGATTCCGGAAACAATAAGAGCTAGAGTGTTCATTGAAAAATACTATTCTGATCCAAAAATACTAAACACAGGCTCTCTACTGTCGGGTCAGTCCCTACTGTTGTGTATATATTTAGTAACTAACACCTAAACACACACACACACAATTATAAAGGCTCACGCACACACACACTCACACGGTGGTCATATGGGAGAGAGACCCATCTACCCACCTCACACACTTTCTCTCTTTTCCTCCTCTGGCAACCTAAATGACTATCCACTCATATGTTTTCTTTATGATTTTCACGCCGCCACACAACGCGAAAAAGTGCAATACAAATAATAAAAGTGTAATAACATTTTCGTAAATATACAAAGCCAAACGTAATATACCCTGGGAATTGGTTTATATAAATAAATAAAAACTAATTTTAGTACTATTCGATCTAAATTAATATTAAGCTTATATGGTATTATTTTAAAATATATTTACAAATTCATTTAAATTTAAAAAAAATAAATTTTTTTATATAAATATTATTGCTGAGTATTTATATACTTTATGTTATTCTTTTTTTTTTTAGCAAGAATGAGAACTCTTTCTCCATGTCATATAGAAATATCAACTCTCTGAACATTGATAATATATTCATACAAATACTATTTAATTTTTTTCAGAAATATTTTTGCAAAGTACTCACGTGTTTTATATTACTTATTTCTTTTAAGTAAAAATTCTTTCTGAGGTGGTGGTAAATTATTATTGCACTTGACATCATCCAAAATACTTACATTTTGAAATTCGTTGTTAGAATATATGAACTAAATAAATTCTTTAATTATTATTGGCACTAGACTCTCTTATACATCTATAAAGCTAAAAGCGAGACATTTAATTGACAGTCGCAGCTAGGGATGGATGATAATTTTATTAATTGAATGTAATGTGTCGAAGGGGGATGCCAACTGGTGCGAAATTGCAGAGCAACAAGATTGTGTTATATCCAGGGATGGCACGATTAATCATATGAGGCACAATAATCGATTATTTTCCTAAAAATGTCGATGTAATCGAATGGAAAAAAAGTGCAATGTAATGCGAAATGTAAGGTTAAAATGAATCATATAATTAAATAATCAATTAGTAGATTTTTTTTGCCATATCTACTCTTATAAATCAAATAAACTGAAAAGATGTTATATATAATAGCAGGGCTTATTAGAAAATTGCTATTTCTGTTAATTTAATATTAATCATCTAATTTACTTATTGTTTAATCAGACAGATTATTAAAGAGAAAAAAAAAATACTCAACGAAAAAAAATCATAAACGAAGTTTATCGTCTATACAACCCTTGTTAGACTGTAGGTCTAGAGGATATTTAAAATCCTGTAGAGCCAAATAGAAAAGTTCATTGCAAAAACATTTTTGCCACATTAACGCCTGCACACGCCCGTGCTATTTCGTGCTGTATTCGCAAGGTACTCACACTCAACCACACACACACACATATATATATATATATATACATATATATCCGCACTCACACACACACACATATATTCACAAACGTTAATAACTTTTTTATGGCGGTCACATAAAAAACGCAACAAAACTCGCCTCCATATTGAATGTTTTTTTCGGTTTACTTCTGCGTTTTCTTTTTTTTTGGCGAATAAAAAAACCAAAAAGCTGCATTTGTAGTTGTTCGTAAACTTATTTTAGATACTCTACTTACTCAATCATTCAGAGAGTTTCGGATAGAACATTTAAAAGAATTATTTTAATATATTTTTATTTTCCACGAGTTGCAAATAATTTTTACTTCTTTCACTAGACTAAGCACGTCTTACCGATACACGTAATGAACACTTTATGAGAGTAGAGATGACAATGACTTAACATGTAAACTTATATAGTGTTGAAAAACGTTAAATCGTCTTCTAATATAGTATAAAAGTGTTGAAAAAGTTTAAATTATTATGTACAGTAGCTTAACAGTGTTGGAAAACATTAAATCGTTTTCTAACATAGCATTTTAGTGTTGAAAAAAGTTGAAGTTTTTATATAACATAGCTTAACAGTGTTGGTAAAGTTAAAATAAAACTCGCCTCCATATTGAATGTTTTTTTCGGTTTACTTCTGCGTTTTCTTTTTTTTTTTTGGCGAATAAAAAAAACCAAAAAGCTGCATTTGTAGTTGTTCGTAAACTTATTTTAGATACTCTACTTACTCAATCATTCTGGGAGTTTCGGATAGAACATTTAAAACAATTATTTTAATATATTTTAATTTACCACGAGTTGCAAATAATTTTTACTTATACAGTGTTGAAAAACGTTTAAATCGTTGTAACAGTGTTGGTAAAGTTAAAATAGTTTTATAACATAATAGTGTTGGAAAATTTTAAACCATTTTATAACTTAGCATAACAGTGTTGCAATGTTTCAATTCCTATTACAATGACAGTAAATATTTCAATTGCAAATAAACTTTTTTAATTAAATGAATACATATTTAACTAATTCTTAAATTTACGAAAAAAATTTAATTTATTATTATTAAAATATAATTATATAATCTCCTTGGATTAACTACCTTAAGTTACAGTGAATATATTATTTATATATTCATAATAATAATAATTATATATGTTATATTAATTACATTTATTGACCCATGAACAATTTCAGTTTTAATGCACAAGGTTTCTTTTTGTCGGTGGCAATCGACTGTTCGATGTGTGTATTTTTGTTTTATTATTTGTTGTTAAATCGCACACGTGTTTTGTAAAACACAACGCCATATCCTTCATATCCTTACGACGTGTCCTGCTGTGTGGGTGCTCCAGGAGGGAGAGAGAGAGAAAGTGAGAGAAAAAGAAAGGAAGAGAGAGGATGTGGATGTGGGTGAACTGGGTGCTCAGATTTCTGGCCCCAACGTTTTTAACTGCAATTTGTTGCCAAGGCGCTTAGGTAGCGTTCGCCCTTGCCGCACCCCCTTACTACGCTCATGCTCTAGTCCCGGTTTTTATTACAGAGCAGCCAATGCACATACATTTATTGTAGTTGTAGTTGTAGTTGTAGCTGTAGTTGTTGCTGTGGTTCTTTTTTATAGCCTCAGTATTTAGAAAACAAGTGTAATCAAAATTATATGGGCGTGCGTGGGTGGCCCTGGAGGTAGGAGAAGGTCTTTTGCCCCCCCCCCCCTTCCTCTTCGCCCACACACAACTCGTAAATTTCAACTCTTGCGGCAAAGTGTGGCTTAAGCATGCAGTGGCAGCTGCCAAGGGGCGTGCAATAGGGGGGGCTGCGGAGAAACTTGTAGTTGCAGCTGCAGCGGCTGTTGGCAAGTTATGATTGAATTTGAAGCTGCTTTGTGGCCATCGCTTCCAGAGTACGTGTGCATTTATGAATGTGTTTGTGTGTGTGTGTGTGTGGGTGTGTGTTTGTGCGATAAGTTGAGACTTTCAGCTGCTTGTAATGGGAAAAGTTTTGTGTCGAATAAAAAGAAACAACAACCAGAACATGACCCAAGTGCTTATTGTGTGCAATGCAATTAGCAGAAGATGAGCCAGGACTAAGCTCCTAAGCACCCAAAATAATTCCACAAAAATATTAATGAACCAGAGAGCCAAGGTGATGAAATGAGCGGATTTCATAAGGAATTACCAGAATTTCGGCTATAGTAAATAATAGTCATGATAGCCGAGAAAATAAATTAAGCTTAACTTGAGAGAACGGCTAATGAATATATAATGATCTTGTGAATCAAGCTGAAGTACTTCTAGCTCCTTTGGCCTTAAGACGCTAAGGGTATTGTATAATCTTATAAGAAATCTGTTATCATTTCCTCCCTTAATAAAACATCTTCAATTTTCAGTCTTTAACAATAAAATAAAGTTTTATTTTGTTCATATTTCTTGTTTGTTTGTTTTTATGTCATATGTATACACACTTATAATTGGTTTTTGTTCGCGTTTTCATCGTACATACATTTATATATCTATATAGTTTAGTTTTTGTTTTGCATTATTATAGTTATGTTTTAGTTATTCTCTCTATTTTACAGCGATTATATCAATTATAATTGAAATGAATTTCCCATTTGATGCATCAATTGTTCTTCATTTAAATTCTATACTAAATCTTCCACTGTTCTTCTATTTATTATTAAATTATAATACACAAATTTTATCAAATTCTAAACATATATTTTTTGTTTTTAACAGTTGCTTTAGTTCAACAAATAAGTATTTAAATGGCAGTTTCAATTGTTCTTTCATCTTGTTGTAGTTATTATTAGATTTTTAGATTTAGCACATTAAATATAATGCATATATATATTATATAATTATAGATGTATCAATCTACATATATATTTCTTGTTTCATTTGAGTGCTTAAATGTTATGACTACAACGCCATTAAAAATGTAATAAAAAACGCGTTTACAAATGAATTAATTTAACAAAATAAATATACAATATTAAAAATTAAAAAAGGAAATTCCCAAATACTTAGACACATTTATTACATTATATAATTATATATGCATATATGTATATGTATATTTGCTTTAAGTTTTAGCACGTGGAGGACATTTATTGCTACATAATACATTACACATTTCTATATAGTGGTAAATATTGTAGTAGATTTTTCATACATTTCATTCGGATTTATTACTATTTGCTGTATGCAGTATTTGCAGTATTTTCTTATGTATTTTACATTTATTTGAAGCATTATTTTGACTGTAGAAATTACTATATGCATTATGGGCCAATTTCTAGTTGATGCCTATGACTTAACTAGTTAGTATGTATGTGTGTTTAAGTACATTTACGTTTAGGGCACATTTAAAGCTTTTCACAAAAATCAAACTAAAAAATTCTACATAAAATGCAAATGCAAAATAAATAAATGAAGTCTGTAGTGAGCATACAAATGAATATGGAAATTCGGAAAGAAAAATTCGTATACGATTTAGCAGCAACTAAAACAAAAGCCAAGTTACAGTTACAGTTTTAGTTATGTGTACATACAGATTTAAATCGATAACAACAAGCAATACTAATAGACTTATATCTAGGAAATAGTATCCTTTTTTTTCAATTTTTTTTTTGGGGTTTTCTTATATTTTCTTTTTGTATTTAGTTCAACTTATGTGCATAGTTTTGGTTCAACAAGAAAGCCAGCAGGCTTTCGTACTAAAAACTAAATTAAATTATACACAAGTATGTATATATTTATAGATGTATACATAGATATTTAAACAATAGCTTAGGGCAAACTTTTGATTCTGGGAGACAAAGATGAACTTTATACAAAGCTGGGTGTATGAGTGTTAAACTTCTACTACTACGACTACGACTGGCTCTTCATATGGTGATGCTGCTGATGCTGCTGCTGCTCATGCGGATGGCAACTGCGGGTTATCATAGTGCTCATCAGATGGGGTATGGCGGGGGGTCGTCATTGTGTGTGTGGTTTTTTTGGTTTACGTGCTGAATGCCAAGTAACTTTCATTAGCCCCCGCCTCGATCTCGACTGTAGCACCGTATGGTCCCGCCGCTGCCGCCGTTTCATACTAGACGTACGCCTGTGCCCGGGTCCTCGGCTCCTTTCCCTGTAATCGCTCCACGAAATTGCGCCAGCTGACCATGGTCTTACTGGAGTAGAGCCACACACTGGACGTTACACCGACCAGCATGGAGCACAAATATTTGACCATATATATTTGGAATATGGGTCTGGCCTCTGGTGTTCCCGGCGCTCGTGCAGCCGGACATGGTATGGAGAAAGGTTTACAGATGTCACGATGCCACTGGATCATCCACTCATCGAAATTATAGTACTCATAGAACAAACATCCAAGCAGGCCCAAAGCCGGCAATATGAACAGACCCGAGAAGAATCCAATACGCAGCATTAGACGCTCCAGTTTGTCCGTCCGCTTTCCATCCGTCTTCATCACAGTGCGTATGCGAAATAGCGAGATGAAGCCGGCCAGGAGAAAGAGCGCTCCAATCGATAGGTAAATGCATAGGGGCAGTATCAGAAATCCCCCCAGAGAGTGCGTGTCCAGTTGACCTACAAAACACACGCCAGATAGTATATCTCCTGCAAGAGAAAGAGAGATTAAAACAGAATTAGTTATGTGTTTCCAAAGGTAAATATCAAATAAATATATATACTAATATACCTTAGATCATAATTTATAATATATCATAATTATCACAATTATATCATAATTATATCATATTATAATAGGTTGAACTGATAGAATGCAGATCTTTTGACATTATTTCAAGCCACGCCTGGAGAGTTTATCGAATTTCATTGCGAATTAAACAACATATGTTGAACACATTAAAGTCTAGATTAACATATCTCTGAAATGTTTGGAATAAATACTATATAGTAGTGTATGTGTATTATGACTATATATGCTTGAACATGTTCATATATCTATCTATATGCCATTCACACTTATCGCAGCTTGAAGTCACTTGAGCATGTTCAAGTTGCAGCAGACTTAAGATTGCATATGGCTATATGAAGGCTGAAAGAGAGACATATGGAGAGAGATTGATAGAGAAAGACAGTCATATTGAGAGAGAGAGAGAGAGAGAGAGAGAGAGAGAGAGAGAGAGAGAGGGAGCGAGTGGGTTGCTTTGAGGCATGCGGGATATTGTTATAAGTCAAAAGCATACATGTGAAAAATAGAATATCGCGA
>JBANCZ010002532.1:0-15437 GCA_037040025.1 Sphaerogastrella javana
AGTGTCAGATAATCTTTCACATCATTACGAAATAGCTATAAATAATGAAACAATGTTATAATCGATTGAATTATACATTCGCCTCTGTCGATACTCTTAAATATAAAACACATTCATTTGTTCTACAGCTTATCAACGGTTTGCTTCACATGTTCAATTGAACACGTTTCATCTGGGCAACAAAGTCCTTGGGTTGCTGAGTTGCGTCCCACAGAGACCCCAAGTAATATCGAGAAATTCCATATGCAAAAAATTAAACGCAACGGAAACTGCATAATCAAAAATCCCAGCAAGCGGTAATCAACGAACCATATATTTTCAAGTCCAACTCTCCAACTACCAATTCCCCGCACTCTGTCTAAGTCTGCAATAGCTCAGGCCAGGAATAGCCCACACGCACCAGCGAACAGGCAGCGATCAAAACAAGTCCCAGGGCTATTGTTGGCCAAGTGAAGTGAAGAGGCAGCTTGGCAAACATTTGGCCAAAGAACAGAACCGACCAGAACAGAACGGACCAGACTTCTGCCACATGCGGTGTTGCTGAGACGGAATGTGTAGACATATGCATGTATATCGTACACCGAAGTACGTACGCAGATATATTCGATGGGAATCAGGCTGTACTAGTCTTTGGTATTGAACTTGAGCCATGGCATATGAATTTTTAATTGCATGCGGCATGCGAATCTCTTCCAGGCCAATTAATTATCCATCGATTTGCGAGCGACGAAGCAGGGCTCCATGAACTAAGAGCGGGTTTGCAGCATGTGTAGTATGTGCAACATTTGCATTTGCATTTAACTACAGGGGGGCTTGAGTTATATTAATGAATACATATATACCCAAAACAAAATATGCCTACCTATTAGCCAAACTCAAAGCTTTTGTCCGATCTCAGTTCTCGTCTTAATTGAAGTCTCTGACTTGGCAACTTTTCGGAAACTGCCAACCGGCGGCAGTAGTAGCATTAGAACCATTACTTCTGTTTGGCCAACTACATGCTCTGTTCCGTTCTCTCCTCATGAAGACATCAATGTAGATAGTATTGTTTTGCTGTGAGTCATTGTTGTTGTTGTTGATGGGTTTTTTTTATCCCAAAGGTTGGCAAGTAAAGCTCATTCATCATCAATAATTCCAGGAAATCAATGCTTGATGCCAAAGACTGCATTTGACTGATTGACATGCGTGCTTCGACCTGACTATGGCATACCTTTCTCTTAATGCATACCCTGTAAACAGTAGGGTTTGTGGCGTAGTGGGATGGTTGGTTTAATAACGGATAACTCGAACCTCATTCGTTTGTACTGTAATAACAAAGGCATCATAAATAGATATCTCATGATAATATGAGAATTATAAACACAATATTATGTTATCAGCGAAATGTACTATATTTCAGAGTATTTTCCACTGTTCTCGTATCTTTCTTTACAAACAGAATGAATTCTTGGGCATTTTGCATGCTCACGAATCATGAATCATGAATCATCATAACTGGTTAAGAGTACACTCACCTGTGTTGCCTGTTTGCTCTCATTTTCATTCCTTCCTTTCTTCCTTTCGACCCCTACTCTGAGGGGTAACCTGTCAGAATTACTCTCAATTACTTGCAATGCAATGGATCTGGATGTTATGCCCGAGGCTAAATTGCTGGTTTCATAATTTTCAATTAACTACGATAATAGAAGTTTATACATATATACCTATACCTAAGTTTATGTACAACATACATTTACATGATAGATAATATTCCGCATAGGTGGCCTAGCGTCATGCCCTTTGGAAGCATTACAAACTGATGTTCTGTCTGTGGTTATGGATATAATTAACTCTTTGGTATGAGTTTGATGCATTCGTGAAATGTCTAATTTAAAATAAATAACGGAAAAATTGAAATTAAAATACTTTCATTATTGTTTTAAAATTAATTGCAAATATTAGAAATGCAGTGAGCAAATTTCGCATGTTTTAACTAAATTTATTAAAACATTTTATTCACTATATTAGTGCATCTTGGGCTCCCATTGCGAATATTGCATATAAGTTGTATGTAATCAAGTGGACTTTACGAAAAATACTTTATTAAAATTGTATATTTATTAATGTAGTTAAAATTTAAAAGATTCCATTGTCGCACTTGAGTTTATTGTATTTAGAAAATCATCCAAATTTAATAGTGTTCAAATTAAATAATTAAAATTATATTTTTTAATGTAAGATTTTGAATTATTCAATTGTTTTAAGTGAAATTAGGACTATGGAAATATTATAAATAATATTTTATACATATGATAACAAAAGAAAATTACAAATTACACACAGCCTCGATTATATAGAAGTGAGTTCGAAAAGATGAGTGTGGGGTAGATCCCGAAAGAGGGGGATAGATAGAGACTGCTATAGAAGGGGCTTCAGATGATGATTAATGTAAGTCGCGTACAAGGCAAGTTCCAAAACAACCTCGACGGTAAACCGAATGCCGATGACTGCATTTCCAGGAACATCCAAGCACAATAGGCCTTCGGCAACGGGCAATGGGCAATGGGCAATGGGCAATGGGCAATGGGCAATGTCATTGCCTGACTGACAGTAAATAATCTATCAATAATTGAAGTCGCCTTCTCAACGTTGGGCTCGTGCCTATGGACCACACTTGGCGTTGGCTAAAGGATTTTTACGAGCCCATCAACAGTCTACTGCATGCCGGTGATGATTAGAATGATGATGATGATGATGAAGGCAATAATGATAGTCGTACAGGAAGAAGCACTGATGCTGCATCGCCTTTTCGCCTTCTTTCCCTTTCCTTTCAGCATCGCTTTCACGCTCGACTGCTTTGCGCTCGATTCGATTATTTATGTCATTTGCTTTGACATTTATCATGCCACGATTCACGTTTTTTTGCTTTTGTCAAGGCCAGACCAGTCGCATCCCGTCCAATCGCGTCCAGTCCCGACCACTCCCGTCCTGTCCCTTTTCGAATGAGCCTGGGCCTATTTCATTTCTCAGTTGCTGCTGTTGCCCCTCATGTTGTTCTCATCCAGGCCCATGCCGATGCTCATTCCACTCGTTTTGATAGCATCCCAACCTATACGCCATTCTATTTGGCCATTTGGCTATTTATGGCCGTGCTACTTAACATAAATTTTATGGCATTTGCTGTTGCTCTTACTTATTTGGGGGCTGCTTTGGTTTAGTGAGCTGCAACCTACCACTGACCATCATCTAGAGTCGGAGCCAGAGCCAGAGCCAGAGCCAGAGCGAGAGCGAGACTCGAACTCAGACTCAGACCTAGACACAGTCCAACTAAAATGACTGTCTGTCTATGAATTGATGAGCGTTCATTTATTGCGTGATTAGTTCGCGTGGTTCGCTTTTATGGTCTTTTAAGGGAGCGGGAACAACCTGCACAATTTGTAGCGGTTGCAATAGCACTATTTGATATATGTGCCTTATTAAATGTATCTGTGCTTGAGGAAAGTTCCACAAAAGATATGAAAAGGAATGACATAAAAAGAGATGTTGAACGAATACTTATAAAATTTCATTTAAACCGTGTCATTTGAAGTCTCCGCGAAAATACAGTATTTAGATAAGTATTGAAAACAGTGGCAAAATTCGCATAATATTCGCTTAAGAACACTTCAAAGAAGTTTCATTTCACGGCAGTATCTGGGTCGAAACACTTAAGGTGTTCTGTGCTCACCTTTATGGCTCATTAACCGACATGTCGTAGCTCCATCTACAACTACACCACCTCCAACAACAACAGCAACGACAAGAACAACATCGACATCGATGACAACTTTAGCATCCGTTGACTACGTCAAGAGCAGCCCAAGGAAGAAATGCGAAAGGTGAGGTGCAAGAACCGAGCTGAGTTGAGATGCCGACAAAACGAGCTCAATAAAAACTGTCGGTTTAACAATAAAACAAAATGGCAATTTACGATTTTATTTACGAGCTACAAAGAGCATCCAGAGTATAACCCCCAACTACCAAGAAATGGTTTAACAACACCAAGAAACTCCTTCTGCAAAGCATCGCCCAGAAATTCGTCATGCCCATTGCGAGTGCAACACAAAAACACAAACACAACTCCACAGCTCCACCACTTCAACTGCTCCACTGAATGTGAATTTGATTTTCGAACTGGAACTCAATCTTAAACTGCAACTACATAAATTATGCGCCCACCAAGAGTAGAGCCTAAGCTGTCAGCACACACATCAGAAACGCCCCATAGCCCAGACTACCCCCAGAGATACTTTCCATTTCCTTTAACTTACAGCGCTCATCTCTTTCGGAACTGTGGTAAATCGTGTTTTTGGTTTCGAAAAGATCTTCATAATACAGCCACACCTTGCCACACTTTCATACACCTCCCTCCAGTCCATCCTGTTGTCGCGTATATTTTGGGACTGCATTAATTGAAAGTTTATTAGTCGCATTGGAAGAGGCGTCAGCGTGGCCATAATTGAATTTTCTTCTAATGCACCGTGAATGTCACACTATCTAGAGAATCCTATGCCATCGAGTGTGCTGTGGCAACAGCAATCGGCGGGGAAAACAAAGTTGGAGAGTTGCACCTTTGGTTACTCATAATAACAACCATAAATTATGGATAGATTTATTTGAACCCGATTTGGAAGAATGTAGCGCCACACGCGGTTTCAATTAAGTAAGGGGTGTGACATATTGAATGCAGATGTCAACGGGTGTATGGGCGGACTATGTCTTTTAGTTTTCGACTAAAGGGAGTTTGTAGTAAGTGATTTGAGTATTTTGTGGGTGGTCAAATTTATGAATACATTGCAATATATATAATACACTCAAAAGAACTTTAAAATCAAGGATTACTATGCAGGTTGTACAAAAAAAAATAGGTAGAAGAATATAGTACACAGACGAACAGACAGTATAATTTTGGAAATACTCTTTCAATCGCCTATCCTCTTTAGGATTTAGTTTAATACGGAACTTCTTGCATTAATTTGAATTTTTATCACTCAATACCCAGATGGGGTATACCATAAAACTAGTATATTTGACATATAAAAACTTTTCAAATCTGTTTTTCATTACGCTACTTGAAAAAAGAAGAGAAATATCAAAGCCCCGACGACAGCGAGTGCCGCCCCCTTCAGGAAGCCTCTTCTCCTGCCGGTTTGGTAGACAGACCCGTCGTTAGAGGCAATGGTAACGCCATCGCTGCGTAATGCATCATAAATTCACATTAACACTTTGCAGACATGTGCGTTATGCGGGGCCCTTTGGGCATCCACACAACCAAATCCAAATCCACATCCACATCCACATCTAACAGCTTCATCCACACCCTCTTCTCTGAACGCTCTGCCCTCTACTGTCTACCATGTGCCGTCTGCCCTCTCTCCTGTTTACACCCCTTCGGGAACCCCACGCTGAGTGTCTGGTGCGCTTTTTGAGTGTCTCTGGCTCCGTCTCTGACTCTGTACACATTATGGCACTCATTTTGAAGAAAATATACATTCGGAGTACCATTTGTGTCATGTGTAGAGTTGCATCTGTTTTGTTAGATTTCTGAAGTTCATCTTAGCGTACTCTATTTTTAAGTGCAACGCAATACAAATGATATTAAGTAAATCGAATATTAAAAGTCAAGTATTAACTCGAATTGATAATTTCTTTCAAATACTGAGGGTTGACATATTGTATTTGATTGTATTTTAATTACCTTTATCGAAATTTTAAAATTAAAAATGAATCACATAAATTTACATTTAACTAACATTCAAAGTAAGTATTTATATTACGACTTAAATTAATTAATTAATTTTGAGCTCAAGACTTTGTGTTAAAAATCACTCTTTTTGTCCATGCTTTAGATTTATATTCTTAAAATATAGAGTATTTGCGTATCGGTTTCTTTACAATCGCGCAATCTCTATTCGCTAGTCCATGCTTTTTAAATATGCTATAAAAAGTAAAACACAACATGAAAATGTTGTGGCCCTCGTTGCCCTTAAGCCAGAGAGTTTTTATATATATGTCTTGATTTTGGAATTTTTTACTGCCCATATTTTGAGGAAGCATTTGTACATTTGTCAAAATTTTTGGTATTTACGATCGAGACGATCATCAGTCGGAGCAACAGATGCAACATTGTCAATAGGACAGCAGCAACAGTAGGACCGTTCGCGTCGACAGACTAACTTGATTTATGTTAATTTGTTGTGATTTATTGAATGGTTTTATTAGGCATTTCGGGCGGATTTTAATGGCGGCGCCTTAAGTGGACTGTCAGCTGGCCCAAATTCAACAGCAACACCAAAACACCAAAACACACATACATACGGACCAACAGATAGGCAGACAGAGAGACAGAGCAACATTGAAATTGTCATTCGATTGGCCTGGCATGTTTCGGTTAATTGAAAATGCATTGCATATTGCATGGGCACAGTTGGATATATCCTGAGAGATACAAAGTCACTGTGACTTTTTGGTCACAAAGTCAGACTCTGCAAGACTCCCAGAGTAAGACGGTCCGCTGCCCAACGAGGCAGTGAGGAAACGAGGCAGGCGGACCACAGGTATACCATGATCAATGTGCGACTGTCATGCAAATTTAAATTTGTCCAAGTCGAAAAAAGGCTGAAAACCGGCACAGGCAACGAAAGGCCAACCACACGTCTTGCCTGCGTCTTCGGGGCTCCGGTAGAGAGAGGACGGCAGAGCTTGGGATCGTGCCACGCAGTCGCAGTTGCCCCATGCAACTAGACAAGCGGCAAGTTAATTTATGCAAGACAACAGCAACAACACAAAGCCCCAATAAAGGCTAAGCAACAGCAACAAACAACAACAACAACAACAACAATAACAGAAATTGTAAAATTGTTTATGCGTCTGCGGTGTTTCGAGGCTGTAGCGCGTTTAGTGTTAAACGCTTGATTAAAATTCTTGTAACTGCAACACTTTTGTGGCATGTGTGTATGTTGCATTGTTGCTGTTGCTGTTGCAGTTGCTGCTATTGTTTATGTTGTTGTTGTTGTTGTCAGGTCTACGCGGGATCTTTATGGTGCGCTTGCAACACTCCGCTGCAACATGCATCACGATGTTGTTGTCGTTTTTGCTGTTGTTGCTGTTTTTGCTCGAGCTGATGTTGCTGAAATCTGTTGTACCTTGCGGCTTGAGGCATTGAGGCATGCGTCTTGGCATTGCAGTACATGTTGCTGATGTTGCTATTGTTGCTCTTGTTGTTTTAATTGAATTGATTTGCATTTTTCACGCAGGCGTTGCACATTGTTTGCATTGTCTTCAAACGGATTGCTACATATCAGGGGAGATGGACTGCGCCAGCTTGAAGACTGAGCGAAAGCAGGAAATGCTCTGATTGAAGTTACAGATTTATGTTGTTACAGTCTTGAGTTGGATAGAAAAACCTAACGGATAGTAATAAATGGGGACATCGTTGTTTTATCAAAGTTTTCGAATGTGATTATACAAATCTGTTGACTCATTGCAATTACAATTTCAAGATTTCGCTGCTCTTCTTATGGGATGGTGTTTGGGTAAGGGTATCCGAAATGATACAATAAACAGTTCACAATTCATTCGCCCTGGGTAATCAACAATGTAATTACAATTTTTATTAAACACGCATTAACACCCCGAAAAACTGTTAGTAAATAATAATATATTGTATTGTATTGCATTGTAATGGGATCACGACATGACAGGCCCACATTGCCTTCCTTCGTATAGGGCCGCCTGTGCAGGGGCGGTTGAGAGCTCACGAAACTCTGGCCGAGCTGAACAAATTAATAAACTGACTGTCATTGCACGAGAAAACCACATAAATCAATTTCAGGAAAAATGCTAAAAAAAAATCATAAATAATAATTAAATATCTACTTTACAGTATTTCCATCTCTCAAACATTGCTACTCACGCATTGTGTGATTGTTAAACTGTACGTAATTATTTAAAATTTTATGGTGGACACTGTTCAATCAACTGACAGATAAATTACGGAAAATTATTGATAATTTAAAATAAAACTACAAGCACACACAACATATCTATTTTGTTCAAAATACCTTAATAAACCTTAATCTAACTTTAGCTAGGACATGTTGATCTATATAGTCAGTCAGCCAGTTTACATTTCCAATATCAATTATCGAAATAGGTTATTGAAAACTATATACAACGTCATAAATACAGTTGTACCATGAAAATGCTACGCTGTACAAAATTCTAAGCTTGCAATCCCTACTGGCGAGCACCGTCCATCAGTTTGAATAAAAACCAATCTATTCGTCAAGTATTAATACTGCAGTTGTTATACTTCCCGAGATCTGGGTATTCGTTTAAATAGACATGGATCAATTGAATGTTATCGCCGTGATCTGGAAGATACATCACATATCACATTCAATTTATGATTTAAGTCTAGGGTATAAACATGATTAGTTTAGTGTCTTTTCTATGGCTAACGAGCCATACAGATATGGTTTCCTGTGCTGTTTTGTCAACTTTGACTCTCTTTGTGCTTCATGCTGTCATTTGTTCCGCTTTATTGTACAAAGGGTGGCTCAGGAATGGCAGGTTCTTATATAACTGATGTTTGTATAGTCAGGGTGGACGACTGTCAAGTGAGCTACAATAACCCACAATTGGCAATCGAGTTCTCATTTTCCATTTCTAGCTTTTAATTGCCCATTTGTATGCCTAATCGATTTGTCCGATTGTGCTTGTCTCCACATTTATCATTGAATTCGTGTGCCATGTAGATTTTCATACCCTGCAGCCTGAAAATGCAAAGGGTATAATGGATTAACGAAAAGTATACAATTGCCAGAGGGTGGTATGGCACAGCCCATAATGTTCCAATATTCTCGATCAGCATCAAGAGCTGCAATTGCTTAGTCCGTTTGACTATCTGTTTGAAAACGTCGATCTTGGACACTTCAAGAGCGAGAGATAAAATTTAATTTCCAAGTACAGGGTATTACGCTGGCAATCACCTGATTGATTCATCCACTTTGTTCTTTCAGTTATTTACTTTTATCCGTGTCTTTGTAATTCATTCGTTTGACAGTTTTTTCTTTTGACGTTGGCCAGGTGTTCGTTTAGACCCATTACACAAATGAAGCGTGTCATTTTCCACATTTCCCACTTTCCCCTATGCTTTGCAATGAGTTTTCATTTTAAATGTCCAGTTGGTGAATGACAACACATCGGAAATAGTGTGTCTAATTTTTAAGTTACCTTGAGACTGAATAAAATCTAACTTTTTTGGTTTACATTCGTCATATTAAACAGGGCTCTATTAGTCGGACAACTTTTGCTTCGCTATAGCCATTCTACCAGAATATTACAATCTAAATGTTCATTCTGTTATTGTATACCCTGATATTCTAGGGATGAATGAATTTGGAAAACAGAAAGAAGCAGTAATAGTATAGTACATATAGGTTCATAGTGCGCTTGCTTACAAAATAAAAGATACAATATTATAATAATGTCTTTTGCTATCGCAATTCAACATTGCCGCAGATGGTCGGCTATTAAATAATACAAGTTAAATCATATAATTTCGATACGAATGCTAGGAAATCTTGATAAACTGACAACTGTCTGCGTTGTGTAATAAGGTGGACCAAAAATGAACGGTTACTCATATTTTAATCTCAAATATTTAGCACAACCCTTCTCTTTTATACTAATCCATGCGAGAGGATCCGTGTTGAACTTAAAAACTGCCGCTTATTGATTGGAATGTGGATAATCCCAACCTCGAGTAAGTTAGTGGGTACAATAGAGGGAGATATTGCGCTGTTTCTGTTGATTTTTTTTTTTCACAATCATAAGGAACAATATAACTTTAGAAAAGATAATTTTTTGTCTAGGATCTCTTTATTAACTCCTTTAGTTCTAGTTGCGATGATTCTCCACACTGAGTAAGAAATTATAAGATTGTATTCAAGCGTACTATGTATTACTCAATTTGAAATTATCGATAAACATTGCATTTTCATTCTCGGTTTGCCAAAATTACCAAGAGTACGAAAACTATCTATAGTATTCCTGTGCAAGCCAACATCTAAACGAATAACAATTTGCATTTTTACAATTTAAACGCCCTCACAAATTATTCAACTGTTCGGCTGGGTCCAAGGCTTATTTGCAGTGCACTTTCAAATTTACGAGCAACATGTCAAATATTTCACAAACTAATCCGCCAAATTAGACGCAGGCCCAGTTTTTTCTCTAATCACAAGTGAAAACGCATATTAATGATACACATACATATGTACATCTATATATGCTCACATTTACCCAAGCATAAACTTTAAGCCTATGACAAACCGACGTAGAGGCATAGGAAAAGGCTGGCAATCAGGCAGGCCTGGCATATACTCGTACCAGAAATGTTAAGCAGCTTAAATTATCACTAACTGGTAACTATGCTATATGTAAGAATGGATGGGGAACTTACATACATTACATTATATTACAGTAAAAGTTGATTCGACTTTGCGTGTCAAACGGAATTGCAACAGTCACAGTCGCTGGTCATGTCGGACGGCTGGATTGAACATGGATTCGGGTGTATGTGTGTATTAACGAGTACCCATAGTATTCGTTTATTCAATCAAGCAGGCATTTATTCAGAGCTCAGCCCATATGCGGCTGCATTTTGTGGCACGCAATTAAAATCTTCATTAGCCGCGTTTAATTTTCACTTTTGATTAAAAATAATATTCAATGATATGTACAAGAAAATTCAACAACCACTGGAAAAACAACGCAAAAAAATAAAATACAACTTGTGACATGTGTCGTGGCCTTATCGCCATCTCGGCCACAACTACATCCGCCACCACAGCTACAGCTACAGTCATGTCCACAGTCACAGTCAGAGCCAGAGCCAGAGCCAGAGCCACAGCTACATAGCCACAGATACAGCAGCTAGTGGCAAGTGGCAAGTGGCAAGTGGCAAGCCAGGACTCGGGTCTGCTATTCAAGTTGAATAAACTCAGACCACACTCCCTGCACCCTCCACCCTGCACCCTGCAGATCACTCTGCTCTCTGATTAGCGTTGACCATTCAGCCACTCACTTGGCTGCCTTTGGTTCGACTTGCATCGGCTCGGCTCGTCTTGGCCCGATAAGCAGATATCAATGCGAATGCGAGGCTAAGTGACAGCTGACTTGTTTATCAATTGACAGCCTTTGCTGTGGCTAAATGCCAGATGCACAGGCATACGCACCCATAGTACACACACACACACACACATACACACACACTCACAAACATACACACACTCACACACAATAAATATACATATACGCAAAATACAGTGGAAGAAATCATCTACATGATGACCTGTATTTTATGATATAAAGTCGAGCTGATGTTGAGTTAATACTGCTTGAGAATAATTTCCTATTATATAAGAATTACAATTTCATTTTGTATACTTAAAAACATATTTTGTCTTTAAAAAAAAAACACGCTCAGAGTCCTACAAGTGATTAGTACGAGATTATTATTATAGTTCCATTTCTAATCTACTGATCATCTAACATATAACACTAAATCACTCGTAACTATATTACTAATCTGGTCTATATATCAGCCATCTATTAGCCTTATAATATATATAATATAGTAATACCATATAACAAATTTGTATATAGTTATGACTAATATAATATATTTAACACAAAAAGTGAATAGATTATAATTGAGAGAACTCATTTTCATGTTTTGAATTTGTAAACTATTTAGGTCGCATTTAGACTCTCTAAAACTTCAGTTATTTTCTCAGTGTAGACAGAACACTGTAAGAGATTTAAGCTGCAAAAATAACTGTTAATAAGCTTGTTGCCGTTGCCTGTGAAAATGTTGCTTTTAATTAAAAGTTGTTGCCGCTTTTGCAATTGTATGCCTACCGCCCTCCTTGGTTTCCCACTCCTCTGTCCACTGCAGTGGGCCCCCGGATACCTTGAGGGTAACACTGTCGGAATGTTTGTACATTTGTAGAGCGTATTATTTCTACTTGTATTTTAAAGCCCGATGCTGTCAAGATAAAAAGCTAACAGGCGGCAGCCCAAGCCCGAGCCCGAGTCCAAGTCCGTGCGCATGTTTAACAACGCCAAATATGCAATTGGGAGAGGCTAAAGGAACCGCACTACACTAAATACAAATACATCCGCGGTTGTTTCTTTTCTTTGAAGATGTGTAGTATGTTCAAAAAGCGATCCTACGCAATTTAAAAACAACTTTTCGCCAAATTCATTGAAGTTTATTTAAGTGCTTCTATGGGGAATATGCTGTTTGATAAAATCGATCCATAGTTGATCGTACATCTCATTGTACTGCTCCCAATAATCATATCTTTGATATATTTGCAATAAGATACTCTAGATATATCTGTCCAGAAACTATAAGGGCTACAGTATTCATATTTGACACGATCACACTATTGCTCTACAGGCAGATCAAGTTCGCTTCAAATTTTGAATACTTCGTCCACTCCTAAGAAATTGGAGAGCTAATAATTCATAACAGGTGATATGTTAAAGTGACAACGTTGTTTTTATATATATTCGCAAATTCCATTCTGCAATAAATTTTAATTTTGGATACCTACCTCAAAACTCCCACTGGTGGACACCTTGTATTTAAAAACGGCTTACAGGGCCCAATTTCAAATCTAAAACGTTCTGCTTTGGTACATATGCAAGAATTACATTACGCACTTATTTTTATTAACAATGATCGATATCAACTACTGACTATCGATATTAATTGTCGAATTTAGACTATACTGCACCGAAACCACATACTACATTGTAAATACTATACTGCCCCCAATTAAACTTTGCTGCTCTACCGAAAATACTAAACGAAGGGCCTTTACGGTTGGACATCATTTCTTCTTCATTGAATAATTCTTGTTTATTGAATAATTTTCACATAAAACGGTCAGGTTTAAATATTTCACATTTTAGGCCTGTGCAATTTTTTTTACTATCATTGTATTCTGTTATATTTTAGTTACAGTTCCTAATTTCCCCTTACGTTCTTTTTTATGAAAATTTCAGTTTAGTAAACTTTTACATTTCCAATTCATACATTTAAGTATTCCTATATAGAATAAACTAACTTTTGTTATAAGCCAGAAAGAACTTCATTTCCATTGCTCTTCTATCCAACTGTTTCTTATTGGATGTTTTGCCGCAGCTTGTTAACTCTTACATGGTGGCATCTTGCAATGAGACCACAATACTTGATGCTACAAGTTGTAGTCCTTGGCAGGTTTATTACATTTCTGCAATTAAGCAATATTTCTCAGTCGAGTGGAAAACTCATTGGTGGCGGTAGCTGTGGCAACTGGGATTAGAATTACTTCAGCATTGCTTGCTCTTTTTGTTGGCCAACTTGTTGAGGAATTGTTGACTAACCGCATAGAAGAACTACTTCGGCTACTTCTACTACTACTTCTTTTACTACTACTACCAGAATTGATGCTGGTAAAAAGTACTTCTTATTGGAGAAGACAAGGGTAAAGAGAAGTGCCTGTAGTGCCAGCTTAATAAGCTGGCCTCGTTCGGGGTCTCTGTAGTCTATAAATCTAACAGGGTGCTGCTCCAATTTTCGACAACATTCATTTCCATAAATATCAATTAGAAGAGGAAAACTATTAAAAGTGACAGCGTCGGCGGCATAAACATGCAGCCCATAGTCGATCTAGTGCCCCTACTCTAGCTACTGTTTCTTCCAGCTCTTTTCTTTACTTCTCTGCCCACAATCTGCTACCTGTGGCAGCTGCCTACGCATTGGAGTCATCATCAGTCGCTTGCCACTTGGAGAGCAGCTTGAATTTTTATGTAATTGGACAATTTAAGGTTGGTGCAATGATGCAGTTAAAGTTTTGTAGCTTGGCCTAGCACCCTTGGGCATCCCCTTGGCTTGCCGTTATTAAATTGAAATGAAAATGTGGAAGCTCTGTCATTTGTAGCGTAAAGTTTCGACTGTTCCAGTTCGGGTGTTGAACCGTAAAGAAAGCGGAGCAGGGGTCATTCGTGGGCGTGCCAACACAATTGAAACTGATGTCAATGTTCAATGGGTTTTGAACAAACAGTTCACTGGATTTTTGGATCATTCAATTCCCTCGCAGTCGGGTTGCCCAACCTCCACACTTGTGTTCAAATTCAATTAGTCTACATCCCCAAACTGACTATGTATGACAAAACACTTCTAACTTGGCCGAGCCCAGTATTCTTGCATCAACATTCGCTCTATCCAATAAGAGGCTTACCACGAAAATTATTAATAAACTGCTTTCACTAATTTTTAGGCAACCGTCTCATTAAGAGAAATGGCCATACAAACGAACAAACCAATAGACTGAGCGGCCCACTTTACGGGACGACAAATATATGACAACATTTTCAGAGCTCTATTTGGGAACACTAAGCGTCAATATTTCATGCTAAGCCTATTACAGATTATTGTGCCAGCTTACAAAGGCCTAAATGACAAGTGGGAACTCGGCCTGCCAGCATTAGTTTTGCGTTCGAGGAAGGGCTGTGTCTTCGATTGCCAACAGTCCGGAGCTTATTTAGCAATTCCCATCTGCATAACAGTTGACACCAAACATCTTAAATGACATTCATTTCTAAATGTCAAAAAATCTTTAACCACTCCCAAAGACAAACGAAAATTTGGAGAACAAATGTTTCACTGATTAGATTATAAGTTAAAAAAAAAAAATATTTTATTTTTATATACATGTACATGTATATATATTCAGACTCTTTTTTTTAAAACATTAGGGTCTGCTAAAATCAAAGTATGTGTTACAGCAAGGGAGAATTTAATCAACCCTATAATAGCATTGTACAGCTAATGTTCGTTCAACTGTGTGATATTGTTCCCCAAAATGCCTGATACACAGTTATTAGAAATTAGCACAATAGATGCAATTCAACGTGTAGAACGTTCTGTCATTCCACATATGTATGCGCACATGTGTATTATCCACTTAATTTTATTTAATAATTTTGGATATCATGGTTCTCATTAATAATGGGATACCCTGTAATTTAAAATCGCTTCACTACGTGCAATTTTTATGATAAAACAATCCGCACAATTGTATATTCACCCACTTTTTAAAATTCTTTACTGTCTCCAAAATATATCGAAATCGCACTATAAAATAGTGATTATAGATAGTACCATACTAACCAAGACACCATAATGCAACGAAATTACTAAGCACAGATACCCTGACTTCTTGTTCCATCCCTACTATTAGATGTTTTTAAATTACAAGGTATACCGGTATGAAATGAGCGTTTTTTGTGAACATAAAACACTAATTATTAATGGGAAAGTAAAAAACATTTTATTCAAAGTATTGGCCATTGTTTTC
>JBANCZ010002533.1:0-15431 GCA_037040025.1 Sphaerogastrella javana
GGGCAGAGTTAAGCGTCAGACGCGCTAACCACTACGTAGCCACTGCTTCGGTATGTTTGTGTGTTTGTATTCGATAAAATTTTTGTTAATTCAATACTAACTCATGAAGCGGCACGACATTCAAACAGGTTGGCATGTACGTTTGCGATTAATCATCGGTTTTGCGAAAATCGCTCATCACCATCACCAATCAGTACAAGTGCGGGTGTTTTTTATTCACTGGTCGAACTCCTATTTATACGAGTGCAATTCGAAATTGTGTGTTAAATTTAAAGAAAGCAGTAGCAATGGCGCAACCACAAAATCCCGGCTACGAAAATAGTGAGTTCAATAATCAACGATTTTCTAACAATTACCATACAAGTAGCTAAACAAAGTGACAACGATGCAAAAAAAAAAAAAAACCAGAAAAAAATGAGTCAACGGTAAAAACAACGGAAACGATTTAATATGACCATAAATGGAAATCATCTAATCGCCGCAAAAGCGTCGCAAGCGTCCCCACAGTCCCCAACGTCGCTGCCAGCGTCGTATTTAGATAAACAATAGCAGAGGGGGGAATTCTTTTGCCAGTGAAGCATAGGAAAATGAGAATTAAACCGGCAAAAAAGTGCCGCCGCTAATACCGCCGACCGCACCCTGTTTTTTGTGTCGTCCCCCTTTGCAACCCTACAGCTGTTTACCTTTTGTTTGTATTGTGTTGGGATTTTGATTTGAATTTTCTGAAATTCTTGCAGAATTTGTATATGCAACGCTGCCGCGCACCCAACGTGGTCAACCCATTGTACTGGGCGCCGATCCCAAGGGCAAGAACTTTCTCTATACCAATGGTAATTCGGTTATAATCAGAAATATCGAGGTAAGTTTCCCATGATGATCCCATATTACCATGTATACTAATTATAATGCTATATGAGACGTTTGCTCCATAAAGCGAACAAAAATCTACAATTTTATGGTGTTATTTTTGGACAGCGAACAGCAGCTGCAATTTTGAAGCGTTCATTTTCCACTCGACAAACGGCCAAAGCTATACACAATCTCTCTCCCTTTCCCGTTCTGTCTGTCTCTCTATCTCTATGTCTATCTCTATCTCTTTCTCGCTGTGTGTGTTGGCCGTTCTATATTTATTTACCACACACACACACACACACATATATATTCCTTTGTACATATATGTATATACTTTCTAGCTGTATATATGCCAAGACAGCCGGCGCGATATTTTGTGCTTTTCATAAAACAACATAGAGAATTTCTATTGCTGCTGCCCACGCTTAAATTTCATGAATAACAAAATGTTTGCTTGTAAATATTATACATTTCTTCTACAAATTTGTTTTTTTTTTATATATGTATTTATATATTGCTCTCTTTTCTCTCTGTCTCTCTTTCTGTCCGCCATGCTCCGTTTGCTATCGTCGCCTGTGCAGAATCCAGCAATTGCCGATGTCTACACGGAACACTCGTGTGCAGTGAATGTGGCCAAGTACTCGCCCAGCGGCTTTTACATTTCATCCGGCGGTAAGTTAACCATATAAACCATAATTCACGAACCACTCAAATATCCATTCAGGCAAGACAAAGACAGTTGGTCAGCCAAACAACAAAACCAGACAGACAGTGAGTTGGCGCTATATGAAGAAGCCCTAGAAAACAGATCATAGCTATGACTCACGTCAGCTGAGAAAACAAAACATTACCATGCCATATAGAGAGTAGTAGTAACATACATTAAACATTGATGAAGTGGCCTATGGTCATATGTTTCTTGTAGCCTATAAGGAAAACCATATTTTGCCACAGTTAAACTTTTAGTTCTCTACTCTGGATCACTTTGTTTTTACAAATCATCGAATACAAACAAAGGTTTGCTTCTTTAAATATGGGTAGCCATAAATGGAGAATTTCATAGATAACGTATGGGGGTTTGCTGATAAGCAATTTCCTTATCATGCGAATATTATCAAATACGTTTGCTCCATATATGGAAACCGGAATAATGTGTCAAACCTTTTGTTTGCGCTTGGGGTTTTCTGTTAATATTTGTTATTGCTTTTAATTATTTGCTTGATCAGTTTGATTTGATATCAGTGATAGTGTATTGATGTTAAAGATTCGCTTTATATTCAAACCATATATGGAATGGCAATTTGTATTCGATCAATACTAATTGTATTTGTATTCGCTTATTAATTTACAGATGCATCGGGTAAGATACGCATTTGGGATACCGTCAACAAGGAGCACTTGCTCAAGAATGAATTCCAACCCATCGCTGGACCCATTAAAGACATTAGCTGGTCCGCTGATAATCAGCGCATGGTCGCTGTAGGCGAGGGACGTGAACGTTTCGGTCATGTGTTCATGTCTGAGACGGGCACCTCCGTTGGCGAAATCAGTGGTCAGTCCAAGTCCATTAACTCATCGGACTTTAAGCCAACGAGACCCTTCCGCATCGTGACTGGTAAGTTGCACTAAATGCTCGAATTTACATCTTACTAATTGCTTGTTTTATGTTATATTACAGGTAGTGAAGATAATACGATTGGCGTGTTTGAGGGACCACCGTTCAAGTTCAAGATGACCAAGCAGGATCACTCGCGTTTCGTGCAGGCCGTCCGGTATTCGCCAGATGGCAAATACTTTGCCTCGGCGGGCTTTGATGGCAAGGTCTTTTTGTACGATGCCACCAGCTCAGATCTAGTGGGTGAGTTTGGTTCACCAGCGCACAAGGGCGGTGTCTATGCCGTCGCATGGAAACCCGATAGCACTCAGCTGTTGACCTGCTCAGGCGATAAGACTTGCCGTCTCTGGCAGGTGGATACACGTGAGCTCGTAACTGAGTTCGTCATGGGCAATACCGTTGATGACCAGCAGGTTTCGTGCCTGTGGCAAGGCGAGCATTTGCTAACAGTCTCACTGTCCGGCATTATAACCTACTTGAATGTGAACGATCCTAGCAAACCGCTGCGCATTGTCAAGGGACACAACAAACCCATCACTGTGCTGGGTCTGAGCGATGATCGCAGCACCATTTACACGGGCAGCCACGATGGTGTGGTGACCAACTGGAACTCTGGCAATGGTGTTAATGATCGCGTCACTGGCACTGGTCATGGCAATCAGATCAATGGCATCGCCGCCTGGGATGAGTTCGTCTATACCTGCGGCATTGATGATAATTTGCGTCAATTCAGCGTCGAGGGTAACTGCTACACCGACTACGTAGTTAAGCTCAATTGCCAGCCACGCGCCTTGGCTATCTTGAGAAAGGAAAATATCATTGCACTGGCTTGCATTAAGGAGATTACTCTTGTCCAGGATAAACAGAAAGTGTTCACACTGCCAATTAAATACGAGTCCAGCTCCATTGCCACCAATTCAGACAATTTGGACATTGCTGTCGGTGGCGATGATCAGAAGGTGCATATTTATGCTTACCAGGGCAACACACTGGAGCTCAAGGCGGAACTGGAGCATTTGGGTGCTGTCACCGATGTCGCTTACTCGCCAGATCAAAAGTATTTGGTTGCTTGTGATGCGCATCGCAAGGTTGTGCTCTACACCGTGGAGGAATACAAGGTGAGCATTCGCATTTGCCCATCTCTGAATTGAATTTATAATATGATTTATGATTTTGCAGTTGGCTCATAACAAAGAATGGGGCTTCCATAATGCACGCGTTAACACTGTGGCCTGGTCACCGAACTCACTGCTAGTGGCTAGCGGCTCGCTCGATACCACCATTATCATTTGGTCTGTGACCAATCCCGGCAAGCACACCATCATCAAAAGTATGTAGAAATTGTTATTACTTTCACTCGATGAGTTTAAAATTTGAATCTGTTTGTTTCTTTTAGATGCGCATCCGCAATCACAAATCACACGCCTGGTGTGGTTGGACAACAATACTGTGATCTCCACTGGTCAGGATTGCAATACCAAAGTCTGGCACGTGGACACAATATAAATGAAAGTATGCCAAATACAATAACAACGAGATGATAAACAGCGCGCTAATCCCCCCTAACGCGCACATATTTTTATACTTAATCGAACAGTCAGACACTTTTACAGATGCAAATCCTGAATCCTAAACCAGTTTAATCACGACGCATATTATTGCCCACATCTAACTAGGCTTGCTGCATTTCATTTGAAGTGAATCCTACTTTATTTATATTTATATATATATATATATTGTGTATTGTATGTGAATGTCATATTATGTCCATCATTGTATCCCGTTTTAGTTTAAGCTCAAAGATTATTGATCATATGATTTCTTGAAAATTACTGTATCCCATTGTTCATCCAATATGAATCCATCAATTCAAAATGCTTCTGGTTTTTAAAGAACTTTTTTTTGGATACTTATACTACTGAACTACAGAAAAATAAAACATATTATTGTATAAAGTGCGCATGCGCACGTAAATTATTGTATTATGGAAATGAAATAAAAATAGTTTTTGCATAAAAAAAAATAAGAGAGAAAACTGTTGTATTTTGTTGTGGCTTAATTTTATTCATATATTTTGATTTTGACTTTGGATTTTGTAGGTCTTCACCTTGTCTTTTTGTGTGCATGTTGTGCTTGTGTGTGTGTGTGTGTATGTGTTATATATTTATAAAAATTGCACTTAATTTATAAGAATGTGTAGGCGTGTATCTTTGTGTATGTGTATGTGTAATAGTATACATATTTTGTTTTGGTTTTGTTTATGTTTTTTTTTTTTAAGGTATTTGAAAGCCTCGCATGATTACAGTTTTAGTGCGCACTCAGTGCTTCTAAAACTTTTGTGTTGTTTATGTCACTGTCAAACGGTGTCACAGGGTTGCCGCCACATAGAGATGTATCGCAGTGCAGTTATCGATAACTGAGCACGATCCCTAAGCAATTGGCGCTAAAATTCAATGCTAATTAAAACGAAATAATTAAAACGAAAAAAACAACGAATTGCGCTAAGTATCACAGCCGGGTCTAAGACATTTTGGTTCGGTACGCGGTGGGGTTAATTTCCAAGTGTGTGTACGTGTGTGTGTATGTGCGTGTGTGTGTGCGCGTGTGTGTGCGTGCGTTTAACTAGTATTAGTAACTTAATTATTCTGGCCACTCTATGTGGCTGATGTGCTTGCAGCCTCACTGCCTCCGGCCTGCCCATTGCTGGCCGTTGCCTGCTCACTCTTCAGCAGGATGGGCACCTCGTGCCCCAGATCCAGTCCGGGCGTTGTATTCGACTCGGCCACAGCAGCAGCTGCTGCTGCGGCGGCGGCTAACTGAAACTGATTGGGTAAGAACAGATAGGGATTAGCTGAGAGTGCGCCGCCTGGAGTCGAACTGGCGCCCGATCCCGAAGCCTCCTCGGCTGCAGTTGCAGCTGCCACATCGCCGCTGGTCACCGTTGCCGTGGGCAGCGCTGTGATGGCACCGGTTTGAGCTGCCAGCTTGGTGACGCGTTTGCGGCGGGCCTCATTCTCGCAGGGCGAGGGGGCACCCGGATGACGATAGCTGACGTGCTTGCGCAGCGCATCCTTGCTGCGTGAGACATGGGAGCAGACATTGCAAGCATAGCTGCAAAAACAGAGCGAGAGAGGGGGAGAGAATAAGTAAGAGTAAAATTCTTCTCCGCGGAATATTAGAGCTGTGTTCCTTGGTCAACCTACCGCACATTCTGATGGGTCTCGAGATGCACACGCAGATTGTATTGATTGCTGAGCTGCTTGTGGCATATGAAGCATGTGGCATACAGCTTGGAGTTGGACGGCGGCTTGCTGGGCGTGGGCAACTTCTCGGCAGTGAGCGATAATAGATTCGGCTCTGATTTCGCACTGACCAATTGGCCAGCAGCAGCAGCAGCGGCTGCCTCCCGTTGGCATGCCGCATACTGTTCAATGTGTTGCTGCAGCTTGGCATGATCCTCGGGCGTTATATAGGGTGTGGAGCCACCGCCAATGCTGCTGCTGTTGTTGTTGTTGTTGCTGCTGCTGCTATTGTTGTTGCTGGCATGATGTGTTGCTGCCGTCACCACCTGGTGTGAGGCCTGCTGCGCCGATGTGGGCGTGACTGCTGCACCATAATTTGGCAACTTGGCCCCACCATTGCTATACAAAGACCCTCCGCCGCCCAATGGATTACTGTAACCGGGCGACGCCTTCACCACCGGCAATTGGGGCGAAAAGTGTGACATGGTCTGTGTGGCCAGAGCCACCGGAGAGCTGGCCACCAATGCACTGGCTGCAGCACATTCCAGCGGAGATTTGTTGTTGTTGCTGCTGCTGGTGCTGCTGCTCGTACTTCTCAGATTCTCTACAATTTTATCAATGCGTTTAATGTCCTTCGATTGCGTGCAGTTTGTATTGTTACCACTGTGACTCATTCCCCCTCCAGTTGCACCGCTTGTCTTTGCACGCTTGGCACTGTAGCTATCCTCCTCCTCCAGACTGTTCTGATACAACTGACACTGCTGCTGGTACTTGGCCAGCAGCTCCGTGGTCTTGTTCAGCGCCGTCTGCGAGAAATTTAGTGGCTGCGGTAAGAGATTCGGATAGAACTGCAGCGATTTGAGGAAGAAGTTCTCCAGTGGTGTGCCCAATTTATTGGCCAGTAGTGGGGCTTGCATTGTGGCAGACGGAATTTGTGGCAACGATAGATTGGGCATGGTGCTTGTGGGCGTGGATGTAGGCGTTGAAGCAGCCGCAGGTGAAGGTGTTCTGGGTGTCTCGTATCCCAGCTGCCTGTCGCTGTTGCTGGACTCCATGTATGAGGGGGTGGGATTGCTGGAAGCAGCGCTCTTGCTGGGCTTTGGTAGCTATTGAGAAAGATATGATAATTATATAGTATAAATGTATTATATTAATTGACTTACATTATTGTTTTGCACATCAGCCAAACCCTTGATGCCCAAGGTCTCGGCCAGATTGAGCAGCATGGGTATCTGTTCCTCGTACACGTTCACCTCGCCCGAGTACATAAAGGTGAGCAGTGCCACTATGGCCGCAAAACTGGCGCCCGGTATTATAATGACCGGATGATTGCTGGCCTCCAGCGCTCGAAAGATTTCCATGAAGAAGCTGCTGCAGGCGCTGAGCACCACGCGATGTGCACGCAGCAAACGGCCCTCCGCGGATATGGTCACATCGGTTAGATGCGATTGATCCAGCAGCACGGGCAGAGTGCTAAGCAAACTGGTCTGGAATGGAGATATAGATAAAGCAATAGATATAAATATATTATGTTTATGCTGCTACTTCTGCTGGTGCTGTTGCTGGTGCTGGTGCCGCTGGTGCAAGTTGCAGTTGAGGGCAATTGGGTCACTTGCACGTATAAATAGTACGAGGAGATTTTGTGGCAGTCGAGCCCAGCTGCCCGGTTTTGTGGCTAAATTTGTGAGATTTTGGCCCTAGACTGGCTACTGGCTGTTGCCTTTTGGCTGTTGGTGTCTGTGTTTTTGCCCGGAAAACATTTGGAACAGATGCGACAGAAGAGGCGACACTTAATGGCAGCTAGGCATTAATTGCAATTGCGTCGCTTTTCACTATGTATAGCTATGGCTATGGCTATGGCTATGGCTATGGCTATAGCTGTGGCTATGGCTATGTCTGAATTCGAAATAAGATTTAGTTGCTATTAAAAATTCTTTGGATTTTGGCAATTGAACGAACATTTCATTTATTTGACATTTTTTTTCCACTATTTCTTCCATGTTGTGATGCCACTTCCCTTCCCCCTCACTCTCTCTCTCTCTATCTCTTTCTTTTACACTCCGTACTTCGTCCCTATTGCCGCAGTAAACATTGCTAAATTCAGCCAGAAAATTGTCACTCTACGCGCATATGAAATGCGGAAAAACTAGTGTGAATTAGTATGTCATATACTATATAGATCTATGTATATATACTACCCTATAGATATATATGTATATATATAGACGAGTGACATTTCTTTGCTCGCTTTGGTCGCTGCTTATGAACGATGTCCAGTCAATTTTATGCCCGAGGCCAGCAACAGCAGCAGAGATAATGCCATGGCATAGTATAAATCTGGGCATGAGTCGAGGATGACAACGCTGACGTCGTCTATAAAAACACTCATTTATATTCATTTCATTTTAAGTTTGCATCGTTGCGTGATTTGAAATAACACTACACATTGAAACTAATAAATCATCGGATGATCTAAGTAGCTGAGAATTAATGGCACCTGGAAGACTACAAGTCGCATGAGTTACGGCATAAGCTAAATATTTTCGAAAAGGTTTTCACCTAGCAAATAAATTTCGCGGAAAATTCAAATGAATTTTAGTAATAATGCTATTGAATGAAATTAGTTTTGAAAATACCACAAGTCTGCTAGATTATTTTGCATATTTTTAATAGAATTATTTGTTTTATTTAATGTCCAATCGATTGTATATGCTCACCTGATGATTATGCCAACGTAAACAAAATTGTTGCTGATTTTCATTGTGTTGTTGCTGTTGCTGTTGGTGTTGTTGATGTTGTTGTTGTTGGTGTTGATGTTGGTATTGATGTTGTCTTGTGTTCGTTGTATTTACATGTTCCATAATTCATTTAAGTTATTTCTGTTATACCTTGCATAAATATATCTGCGAAAAACATTGAAATAATTACTTAATGTTGCTACATTTTGTATTTTGTATATATCTTCTAATGATCGTGTGTGTTTGTGTGCGTATGTTTGTGTGTATTTTGCTTCATTTTCGCCATTCATAATTTGTTTGTTTGTCTTGTCGTTTTTATTTGTTTATTTATTGAACATTTTGTCACACACTTTTCGTTTCATTTCACTTCGTTTCGCGTTGTTTTTTTCATCATTTTTGTTTTCTTTCGTTTGATTTTAATTCAAAATGTTTAAGAGAATGCACAAAGTGCTCTTTATAGAGAGAGCGTTGATCTTTACCGCCAACCGCAAACAGCCAGAGACCAAGCTGCCATTCTCCTAGACGTGCACGCGGCGTATACGTATTATGTCGTAGCATTTGTTATATTACTCATACGCCATGGCATGCTGTATGCTTGCTCATTATACGAATAGCTGTGATGTCGCCGTAGCATTTCAGAGACTATATGTGATTGAGATGTATCTTGGGTGTGTGTTAGACAAATGTCAGGGGATTAGTTATCAATGGCGACAAATGCATCGAATATTGTTCAATATTTTGAATACTTTATAATGGAGAGTATATGAAACTAAAGAAGCTGATAAATTGAAATTTATAATATATTTTCTTGGCATATATATCATATATTTTTAATGGCATCAAAGTTTGATATCATTTGATTTAATTCAATTACTATATTTTTAGTTGCATATCTAGTGAGTAATTCCCTCACTTGTTATAATCCTTAATCTTTCTAGTCTATTTCATGCAGTGTCTATCTCTATATGTGCTTAAGCATTCCAAGGTAGTTTTTCTATCTATCTATCTATCTATCTATCTTTCTGTCTTGTGTTTTTTTTTTTTTGTGTTTTGGATGGCCGATAGATACTATGCTTAGTTTGTTTTGTGAATATTGTCAGCACACATTCAAGAGGCTGCCTGGCTGGCTGGCTGGCTGGCACTCGGTTGACAAATCTAAATTACAACAATAAAAGTGTAAAAAGAAGAAAAACAACAGGCACTCACTCACACACACACACACACATAGATACTTGTAGGTGCGCAGATTGTGCTTAGCATGTGCTTTGGCTGGCAATTAAATTAAATTTATTTAAATAAAATTAATTTGCTATGCTCTGTTGTTGTTTTGGCTGGCCTGTCCTGGGTGCTGCATCCACACACACATGTATGTCTATGCATGTGTGTGTGTGTGTGTGTGAGTGTGATTTCTGGGCTGTGCTATAAATCTGCCAATTGTCCATTGTTTTAGCCAATGGGGCTCTACTCTATTCAGATGACAGACGAAATGCTACTTAGTATCATCACACAATGGCTACTTTTGGGCGGTGAATTAGGGGCTGCACATACTGTTGCTACTGGCTGCAAGCGAGTGGAGGGGGTGGATTGGGTGGTGGGAAGGGGGAAGTGGGAAGGGGGGGGGTGGTGTGTCTACCCACTACTTTTGTCCGAGGGCTATTTTTGTGTTGTGTGTGCAAACGGATATGCATCAGAAAGCGCAACTGTGTGTGAGAATTTTTGCAAAGCTGCAAACTCATTGGAGGCCCCGAAAGTGACAACACAACCGACATCTCGAGCTAGCCAGCCCAGCATGCCATGTTACAGTTGTTGTTGTCGACAGAAAGACAGACAGACTTGTTGTACAGACGGACGGAATTTTCTTCATTCCATTATGTGCACAGCGACTGAAAAATCGCATCTAAGCATTTTTCTATTGAGCGACGAAGGCAAGAAAACAACAACAACAAAACCAGGGGAGATTTTTTTGTGGCTGGGATAGCGGCCGGAGGGGATGGCAGGGAGGCCAGAAGGACGCTCTGGGGTATGGCCTTTTTGGCGCTCGTTCACACAGAAAGTGTCTTTTCCGTAACTCTTTGGTATTTCTGCTCAGTTTTACTTGATATATTCCGAAATTAGTTTCTTTTTCTATTTGTTGTACTAGTTGTTGCTGCTGTTGCTGTTGCTGCTGTTGCTATTGCTGTTGCTGCTGTTGCTGCTGCTGCTGTGGTTTGTATAGTTTAAAATAGCCGCCGCAAGAACTGTGCTAAACGCTCTCGCCAGCCTGTCTATTTTGATTTGTTGTCCAAGTGCTGTCTTTGTCAAGTGATTTCATCATCATCATCATCATCAGAAGCAGCATCAGCTTCATTATCATTCATTTGCACCCTTTCTGAACGTCTCCAAATGTTCTTCTACCCTGCATACAATGTTGCTGCTGCCAGGCGAACGCGTTGATGCGTAATATTTTACACATAATCGCTCATACGCAGCGTTGCCTGCTAACCAAATGTGCATAAATATATCAAAAGGATTTGCTTTTTATTTTAAACAACAACAAAAAAGATGAATATTTTTTTTCGCTTTAACTTTGATTTGTTCCATGACATATAGCGCACATAAATTTCATTTCCACTCATTTGTTTAGTCACGCGTTTGGCGGCGTTTTGGATTTCGTTTCTTTTTTTTTTTCTTTTGTATTATTAAGCACAAAACTAATTTATTTTATTTATTTCTATTTTGTGTTGATTGTCATTTAGTTTATGCGCGTGTGTGTTTGAAAAGGAATCCAGTTATTTTTGCTGCCCTGGCCAATTCTAATTTTAGGCCTCTAGGTCCAATTGTGTCGTAGGGGTGGGGCTATTTCACTGGAATTTAATTTGTCATTTGAATTCTCACTGCATTTTATGAGATTTTAGTGGAAAACATTAAATGACTTAATATAGAGCACATGATCGGTGCTAAGTATATCTATTACTTGGTTAAAGTCCCATTTGATTGCTCCATTTTATGGAAGACTTGTGTTGGTTATTAACAATAATAATGTGATTTTTATTTTGTGTTTAATGTCCTTTTGTTGGCTGTCATAATTTTATAAGTATTTATATATATTTTTTATGTTTTTCGCTATATATAAAACAGAGTAAATAATCCGTTTCACGCTCCATTAGGAATTATGCGTTCTTGGGCGCAGAAAGAATAAGAAAAAGAATTTAATTTAAATGTTGCTCTTGCTCAAAAATTATAGCATACAAATATTTTCTTTTTTACATTTTCAAGTTTTTCTGTTCTTTTTTTTAATGGTTATAGTTTGCGTTTATATATTTTATACACTTTGGATTTTACACACATTTTATATATGCTGGCTTTTGGCAAAATATTTAATGCTTTGATTTATAATGAGCTGATTTATTAAATATAAAAGTTTTTTTTATATATTTATATGTATTTATTATATATGTATATTATTTATTATTATTATTATTATTACTATTAATTATTATTATTATATTATATATTATTTATATATATTTTTGTTATTTTTTGTTTGATTTGTGTTGAATTTCTACGCGCTTGATGCGTTTTATTGTCATTTTTGTCCAATTTTTTTTTAACTTTCGAAACAAAATATTAGTTATACTCATTAGGCAAATATTTTTAAACAATTATTCATTATAAATTAATGTAAACTTTGAAAATTATTAGGATTTTTTGTAAATTTATTTAGTTGGCTTTAAAAAATCTAGTTGAAACTGCTTTGCGATTTGCGAGCTTTGAACGCGTTTTCGATAAGTTGATCGTTGCGTATATATTGAGCAAAAGATTATAGATATATGTATATGTGTATGTGTGTATGTGTGTGTATGTATATTTATTTATTTTATTTGCTAAGCGCGCACCTTTGTTAACCGTTTGCTGTTCGCATCTGAAATGAAAATATCCGAAAATGTTTCAATTCTTTCGGTTTTAGTTGGAGATTTTCTATTTTTCGAATGTCCATCTCTTGACAATTTTTGTTTTTTTTTTTGCTGTGTGTGTTTGTGTGTCTTTTAGCTGTTGCTATATGTTGGTGTTGTTGTTGTTGCTGTAGTTGTTGTTGTTGTTGCCATTTGTTTTGCTGATTTGATTTCGCGCTCGTTGCCGTCGCATTTGTGGTTGTAGTTGTAGTTGTCTCTGTGTTTTTGGCCTCTGTCTCAGTGTGTGTGCATAGATGTGTTGATGTCTTTGCTCAGTTCCTCTAACGATCTCAATCTCATCAGCAGCAACAGCCACAACAGCAACAGCAGCAGCAACAAGATTGTGGCCTATGAGTATATTCCATGTTCTAATTAATGAACAGGCTCTGCCTAGGCTGGCATGTTGAAAGAGAAATTGTTGCAGTTTTGTAGTTGCAAATTTGTGATTTAATTAATTGGCTGCAACAACATTTAGTTAATCAAAACATTTGTTAATACATAATAATGTGCACACATCAAGAACTGAATCTTCTAGTCCAAGTGCCTCAATTGCATTGGGCCAAAGGCACACACACACACGCACACACACACATGCATACACAGAGACACAATAATTTTGCAACGTGTGCATTATTAATTTGCAATAAAAATGTGGAAGCAGCCGCCAAATGGGCAAAACAACAACAACAACAACAATAACAACAAGAACAAAACAACGATGAGATTTCTACAAAAATAAATTTATGTACCTGCTGCCGTTGAGTTTTGAATTATGTTGACAACGTCTGACAAATACAAATGGAGGCGCATTGGAAGGTGCTGGCGCGCTGCTGGGCCCCAGGTCTCACACACTCTCTCGCCTTCTCCCTCTCCCACTGTCCGTCCTCTCAGGTCTCTGTTGTAGTGCTGCACTTATGCATTCAATTCATTGAAATGCCACAAACACTTATTTATTATTGTCATTCTGTGTATGGGGGGCTGTTGCTGAACGATTTCGGTTAGCCCAGCCCCAATTTATTCGGCTAAAAGGATTAAACAACAAATGAGAGAGAAAGACAGAGAGAGAGATAGAGAGAGAGACAGAGAGATTGAAACACCTAAAAGCTAAAGCACTGAGCCTGCGCCAAGGGCTTGCATTTCGACTCCTTGTAATCCCAGCCAAATTTATAGGGACAGCGCACTATCGTCAAATAGCCGCCAATGCAGCTGTAGTAGTATTCACAGCGCTGCGGATGTGGATGGTATCCATCGCCAGCGGTATCACAATGTGGTCTATTTCCGTCTGGTGTGGCTGGTTTAACTACAGGCGCTGAAGGATCTACCACAGGTGCAGCCGGATCCACTACAGGTGCAGCTGGATTGACTACAGGAGCAGCTGGTTCAGATGAGCTGGGTTGTAACTCCACAGCTGCGTTGTCATTGTCGTTGTTGTTACTTTGCTGTGATTCCTCAGCAGCTAATCCTGGTGCTTCAACTGTTGTCGTCTCTACGCGCTGCAAGCAAACACCTTCATCGTCGAATGCACACTCCTGTGCCTTCGCATCGAAGTATGTCTGATCAGGACAGCTGTCCCTAAACGAATCCTCGCCATTGCAGTAAATATAGCTGGTGCAATCGTCTATGGCCATGACAAAGGTATCAATAGCCACATTACCACACTGCGTAAACTCTTCCGCCCAGCCGCAACCTGCTGCTCCTAGCACAATTATTAGGAAGAGTAACTTGGCTTCAAATTTGCACATCTTCGCTTTGACTGTGTTTGACTTTTGTCTGTTGTCAATCTGGGGAAAGGCTTGCCTTATATACACATATTCAAGGTCGTTACAAATCTCTTATCAGCTTCATTATCTATAAAACATATGTCATCGAAATGTTTTGCCAAAATTTATCTTTATATTTGCTTATTGCTATGCTCAATAGTGGGCCAAGGTTATAGATAATAACTTAACATGGCATTCAATATTACTTTAAGCATGCAGAAAATTATGCTTATTATTAAATCCTGTCCTTACATAAAATCAATTGAAGCGAGCTCTAGACCTGCAGCATGGGTCGTTTCTCTTTTGCCTGGAGATTGTCGTTGGTTATGGCATATCCAGTGCCACCCTGTGGAATAGAATTAGAAAGGGTTTTAAACTATAGAAGACATACTAATTAGTCCATCTGTATATATACCCGTTGTAGTGGAATTATATCCTTGTCCTTCAGTTTGCGATCAGTTAGCGGGTGTATCATGTCCTTGCGTATAAGTTTCTCCACACATTCCATGGTTACTACATCGCCACTGCAAGCAAATGACCATTAATTTGGCCTATGGCATATTCATTTAAACTTACGTGGGTCGCAGCACAGCACAGGGCACTGCATTGCTGAGCACATCGTGTGTGATGGGGCACATATAGCGCGCCTCCTTGGCAATGAGTGAACGTTTGTTGTCTCCATCTTTGAGTAGCGTAAACTTTACATCGATTAGATCTTTGACTCGCAGTGGCTTCTGTGAGACAGGACAGTAGATCGTGTCGTCGGGTTTCTGTGCCTTGGCTGCGCCTGCATTGGGGCACTCCGAGGGTAGCCAGAAGGCAGGCAGCTTCTTCTCATGTCCATTGACCATGTTCGAAATGGAGCTGGTCGAACTAGAAGACGCTGCTGCTGAAGAAGTGCTCGGTTTCATGTCCAGTTCGCTAGACTTCTTGGGAGTTGGAGTGATTTTATGTGCGGGTGTTGTGGTTGGCTTCTCGGCATTAATGAATTTTTCCATGCGCTCCTGCTGCTTGTTGTTCGCTTCCTGTGCCAATTCGTTTTCTTCGACGCGGCGCAGACGCTCGTATTCCTTCAGTTTGCGACTGTATTCATTCTTTTTGGTTATTATGTACTGGAGTATGGCTTCCTTGTCGAATAGATGTCCATCTTTGGTCACGACTGGATTGCGGCAGGGCTGCAATGTCAGCGAACAGCAATCAAACGATTTGACTGAATCTTTGCCCAGCCGCTTGGCATTCGTGCCATATCCAGACTCGGCTGCATCGCGTTTCTTCTCATTATACGTATATAC
>JBANCZ010002534.1:0-15428 GCA_037040025.1 Sphaerogastrella javana
ATTCCGTCTCATGGAGTATTTGTGGATTAGAATCACTCCATATTCGACAATTTTGTTTATTAACATTGCCGTTTAAAAAATGCATTTTAGGACGTTTTCATCCTCTTCCACTACAGCAGCGATAGTTTCCTGCATCCGAACGGAAGGGTTTCGATGGTGAGGTCTTCTTACGATTTACCCAGTTTTGGAAAAATTGTTTTCGAGCCTCATTATATGGTTCATCTGGTCGGAGGAGTGCCACCAAACGTGCCCCTATAGTCTCTTTGTACCAAAATTACGGACTCCAATGCGTGATAGCGGCGGACAATCCAAATTCTTGTTCCTATGTCCCAATCGTCCATGTTCGCTAAATCTAAGGATCAATTTATTTTTAGTTTTTGGGAATTCACTAGTGGGGGAGTGGGGGCAGGTATCCAAAGCTTACATCAAACGGTGAAGGGTGTAAATATGCAACTATGTTCCAAAGCAGAACATTGTGGCTGCAAAAATGTGTTTGTTATGGCGATTTTAAACTATGGGCTCCCTAATATCTCGGGAGTGGGGGGAGGTATCCAACATTTGATGGAAACTTGATCTGCCTTCAAGCAAAAGTAGTGTTCGTGCCAAATATGAATACTGTAGCTGTTATAGTTTACGAAATCTAGGTGTTCATACAGACGGACGGACAGACACGGCTCATTCGATTCGCCTTCTCATCCTGATCAAGAATATATATACTTTATGGGGTCTGCCACGCCTCCTTCTGCCTGTTACATACAAAGCGACTTTGCACAAAGTTAATAGACCCTTTGGTGTTTTTTAAACACAGGGTCTAAAAAGTTACTTAATTTTGTTTTAGTAGCAGCTTTCACCAGCCATGAATATGAATATGAATATGAATATGTTTGGAAAAATTGCTTAAGTAACGCATTTAAAATATGCTTTTAATAACAATAAACTTGAGCATTCGTGTGAATTTAGGTGTAAATTGTAATGAAATAATGCTTTGGGTGTATCTAGGACTGAAATACTGGAATTCGCATGCCAAAACTCTTCAGATTGAGTGAATATTGTGAATGAGTAGATGAATATTGTCACCCGCTGTTGCTTCTGTTTAGGCCTGACTTCGCCTTCTCGTTCTCACGCGCTCACCAAGTGATTCCCGCTGCTGAGAAAGCAAAAGTTAAGGAGGGAGGGAGAGAGAGTGAGGCCAGCACCTTGGACCCCCCACACGCACGTGCGAAAGTGGGCTAAAGGGGCGCGCCTTACTTATACTTATATACATGAATATAATTGACTTGACTTTTACAAATACATATATGTATATATTCTTTTTTGTGATTATAATTGCAACAAGCAGCGGCGTCTCCTACGGCGCTATGGCACAGCATGCGGCATGTTGTACGTGCAACATTCGAGCACCCAGCGCCTCAACCGCCGATTGGTGCACGACCCAAAACAATTCCCTAGGGGTTGCACATTGCGGCAGCAGCAACCCTCAAGGGAATCGGCTACTGCTGCTGCTGTTGCTGCTGCTGTTGCTGCTGTTGCTGCTGTTGCTGCTGCTGTTGCTGTTGTTGTTGTTGTTGTTGTTGTTATTGCTGCTGCTTTTAGCCGGCAATGTTTGTTGTTGCTTTTGTGTTTTTGTTTTTGTTTGTATTATTTTTGGGTGGTTGCTTGGGTGTTGCTTTCCCTCTCTTCCTCTCACTCTATCTATATCGTTCACTCTCTTGCGTTTGCGCATTCTTTTTCACTCTCTTTTTTTCTCTCTTGCTGCCATTTTGTTTAAGAGCTTCAATGAGCTCTTCGTCGCGTCGTTCGTTTGTGTGTGTGCGTGTGTGTGTGTGTGTGTTTTGGCATGCCAGGACTGTGTTTGGGCCAACAGGCAAGTTTCAGTCCGTTGCCAACGCTGCAGGCGCAAGGATACCTCAGCTCCAGAAGCACAAAAAAAAAACACTCAAAGAAAAATCAAAACAAATTCCGTTCAACAACAGAAAAAAAAAAAAAAAACAAATTCGCATTAATTTCGCGCGCTTTTTCGCTGCAACAAAAAAAAAAAGAAAGAAGAAAAACAATAAAATCAAGCAGTGGCGGGAGTTTCAAAGTGCAACTGCTTGCAGGCAATTTGTTAAATTTGCTTGCCATGTCTCGCCGTAAACAGGCCAAGCCGCGGGCCTGCTTGAAACGTAAGTCCAAAGTCCAAAGCTCAAAGCAGTTCAAACAGTTCCTACAGTTCCCCAGCGGCAAGTGTGTGTATGTGAGTGTGAGTGTGTATGTGTAGGTGTGTGTGTGTGTGTTTGTGTATGTGTAGATTTGATTGATTTGGGCCAGGGCACTGGGAATCAAACGTAGCCCCAAAATGTGACAAGTGCAATAAGTGGAGCAGAGCAGGGGGCGGATTGCGGGCCATTTTGGCCATGCAGCAGCCCCAAGAGATTAGCTACACCTAACTGTCAGACAGCATCAGAACACACACACACACACACACACAGAGTATATTACATTATTTTCCGAACCTCATTGGTTAACGGGGTGTATTGAAGTCAGTTACGTCAAAGTCACACGCATCATATGTGGGTGCAGATCTAAAATTCAAAATAAATAATAATTTTGGATAGCTATCCCCAATCCCCCAATGGTGGATACCTGAAATCTTAAAATCGACGTAAAAGATGCAATTTTGAAGCTAGAACGTTGTGCTCAAAAATTTTATTACACATCTACTTTTACATCGATTACTGATATCAATTACCGATTAATGATATCGATTATCGATTTTAATTATCGAAATCGATAGTCGATAAAACAATGCAGCACCGAAAATACTATACTGCTCTGAAAATTCATATCACAACGGAAATACTATTCTGCTCAAAAAATACTATTCTGCTCCAAAAATATTATTCTGTTCCGAAAATACTATACTTCCCCAAAAAACTAAACACAGGCCAGTCCCTACTGTTGGATATTTAAACACAGGGTCTAAAAAAAAACATTACTTATTTTCGAAGTGATTAAAAAAAATGGCGGCTTCCGGTCAAAATTATCTAAAAATGGTAGACAAAAACGGTCGAAATGGCGATTTCCGGTAAAATTTGAAAACTTGGTGGTTAAAATGACGGTAAAATGTCGATTTCCGGTCGAAATTGTCAAAAAATGACATCCAAAATGGCGGGAAAATGGCTACTTCCCGTCAAAATTGGCAACATGGCAGTCAAAATGACCGAAAATGGCGATTTTTCAAAATGGCGACTTCCTGTTTCCGGTTAAAATGGCGATTTTCAAAATTTTTTAAATTTTGTTAGACTTTAAGTTAAAGTTGAATTATTCGAAATAAATGTTCTGTGTTTTACATTTAATTTTTTATTTCTAAGATCATAGTTTACCATAAATATGCAATATAATGGTAAATATTACAAATATATTTATTAAAACATGCCAATATTAAATATTAGATACACAGGTTTTATTGACCAGTCTCAACCTCTGTGTGATAATTCTCTACCAAAATGACGACGGGTAAAAGCACTTTATTTTATTACACTATCTCTACTCAAGACATTCCAATAATTAAAGCTAAAAAAAGAAGAGCAACTTAATAAAACTCTTTCAATATTATTTCTTTGATATATGTCCAAAAAATAATATTTATTGATCGATTTATAAGCTTCAGTGATTTGAAGGTTGTTGCAATGCTTTGTAGCTGGAAGTCAAAGTCAAAACATTTGAAATGCCATTTATAAAGCGCAAAGACTAAAGAGCTAAGAGCAACGCAAAATCATAGTTATATATGCACAGTACTCGCTGAATGTTTGTGTGTATATATGTTACTTGTGTGTGTGTGTGTGTGTGTGCGTGTGTGTAAAACACACAATTGTGCAAATATAAGTACAGTTTGCTTGCAGCATTAGTCAAGCATCCCGTAGCCATTAAATTGCTTGCCACCTCTGGCGCAATGAGCGGTAGCACAATGTGAAATGCTCTATGAAGCAATGCTCCTACAATACATACCTGCCTCTCTCTCTCTCTCTCTCTCTCTCCTCTCTCTCTCCTTCTCTCTCTCTCTTTCTCTCTCTACCTACGTACCTATTTCCCGTGCTCGTCTACACTTTGTATCGGTCTTCTCTGGTTTCGCAATTGCCTGCCATTGTCAACGAGATTTGCTAACCAAACACATATAATATATACAAAGACACACATAGAGAGAGAAATAGAAAGAGAGAGAGAGAGAGAGAGAGAGAGGGAAAGATAGATGGGGAAATAGATACAGAAAGAATGAGAGAAGGAAGAAAAAGACAAAGATAAAATAGTAAGAGAATCGATGCGAGACAGAGAGGAAATGAGACATACTGTTTCATCGACAGATTCTAGGAATACTTCATCCACATACAGTTTTGCATAGCATTACATGCACTGTGCGTGTAAAAGTATTCATTCAAATAAATGTACATTATAAATAGGAAAATAATTCCAATACAATTTTAATACTTTTTATCGATTGCACTGGCTAGAAAAAATTATGGAGTTACCCTATTTGCTTCAAATATTTAAAAATAATGTACATACGTTCAATTACAGTTTCGTTGATCCCAATATTTAAAAAAGGGAGTGAACCAGGTAGAAGGACGATCCCACAAAGTATATCTTATTGATCTGGAAGAGAACACTAGTCGATTGAGCCATGATCGTCTGCATGTCCGTAAGTATGAACACGAAATTACAAGAGCTGAAGTAGTTATATTTGGCAAGAAAACCCCTTTGAAATTTACAAAATTTTTTCACGTAATTTTTGATTTAACACGAATTGAAATTATTATTATCTTTTTGCATAATTTCTTGCAGTGTTAGATATCATCCAAGTGGCAACTCTACTTCACGGTTCGTTTACTTTAAGGAAAATATCCTCTAGACACCCCTGCCAACTTTATTTGAAGCCAAAAAAGGGAAAAGTGTTAGAGTGTTAGACGTATCTTCTGACGACAGTGCGATTTTTTTTACTTATGGATTGAATTTAAACTGTAAACTAAATTTATTTTCTTGTAATAAATATGAATTGTTTTGTTTAATTATTACTTAATGAAGTTTAATATTACATTTTTGCACCGTTTTTTTTTTTTTAATATATGAATTTTTTCATTTTACACGATTTTTATAGGTTTGGAACAGATCCTACCGTGTAGAACATAACATTACTTTATATGTTAGAGCAATAAAATGGTCTGACGGAATGTCAAACAGAGAAAACTGAATAGTACGAGATCGAAAGTGAAAAGTGAAAACTGATTTGTATGCAAAGCAATCAACATGTGAGATAAACGCCTTTTATTTCTTGTGCCTGATGCCTTTCAAAAAATATCCAAACAGTTTAACAAATAAATACTAACAACTACAAATAAACGAACAAATAAATAAATAAACAAATGCATAAATAAATAAATAAAACAGCAAGTGACAAACGTGCAGCAATAACAACAACCGTAAAAAGCGAATGGCAAAAGCTGAAAAGCAAATAAAAGCTAAAAGTCAACAAAAAATACAAATAAAGCAAAAAAGGAAAAATCTCAAAGTGAAAAGTTGTACACAAAATGCGTCGTATTAACGCCTGTCCGCCGTCTGACCCTGTCTCTGCCCCCGCTCCAGACCCACCTCCTCAATGCAACCATACAAGTAGAAAGCCTAAAATACCTTCGTTTTACTCTCTCTAGCAGCAACAGAAGCACTCTCACATATACACACAATCAGACCGACACGTATGCTCTACGTGAGATCAACCTCCTGCTTATCAGCTCCATCGTACCATACTCCCCTCTTCTTTATCTATATACACCCTTACATTCCATCATTGAAGCCCCGGGCGAACAACCATAAACCTAAAACGAGGGCCTCAACAGTGCCAACAACAACAACTAACCTTTGCCTGTAAGATGCTGGGCGGCATAGTGGGAGTTGACTGTTATATGTTGTATGTGTGTCCATGTATAAACATACATATAAGCACGTGAATGGGTGTATGGTGTTACTGTAACGCATATACATAAATTATTTTCTGTTCTACTTTCATTCTTCAACTTGTCAGGACGGGAAGGAACTGCACTTAGTTATTAACCATAAAACTACTGTTTTGCGATATATCGTATATAGTATATTGCAGATCTAAGAGATATTTGGCACGTTTTGGATTGTTGGTAGTTCTCATAAAACCAAAAAGTGGACATTCACAATATTGAATGATTAAAAGGTACTGGCAGAGCGCAGTTCAGTTATTCAGCTCGATGAGTATGTATCCCATAATCTCGAAACATATAATTCAGTAATTTCTACATTTGGATAGTTGTGTAACCCACTTAGATGAATTGTTTGTCAAACTTTAGATGCCCCATATCAACAAGACACATACCAATTTTCCGTTATTTTTATTACACAAAATATGTTTAATTAAGAAACATTAAAACTTGTTATCATTCGCCGAAAACCATAAGAGCTACATTGCTCAAATCTTGTGAAATTGACGATTCCATAATATAATTTAAAATCACCATATGTCTGTAAAGCTAGAACGTTATAAAGATTGAATATTCTGTTTTACCTCATACATGTACACTCAGATTATACATCTACAATTATTTGCACATTTTGGATATGTGGCCACACTTCTCTAGTATCCGAAACCAAAGGTTAATTCGCCATCGACTTACAAGACGAAATTTTTAAAGATAAAACATTCTGCTTTGGTATATATATATCCAAAATTAAATTATACACCTACTTTTTATCAATTATCGATATCAGTTACCGATTAAATATATCGATTATCGTTATTGTGGGTAGCAATCGATTATCGATAAGAATACTATACTGTCCTGAAAAACTATACTACACCTGAAACACTATACTGCTCCAAAAATACCATACCGTCCCTACTTTCGGATCCCGTCTCTACTGTTGGCTATTTTAAACTAATATTACGACTTAAATAACAACATAATATCGTAACCACATTGAAAAGTCAAAATCCAACAATTCAATGGAAAAATTCAAATCCTAAACATTGTTACCATCACAAATTGATAGAGTTTCTTCCACAAACAATATACAATTTGATTTATATTGTGCAACATTTAATTACGAGTCAACGAGGCCTTAATGTGTCGCATATATCAAATAGCAAGCCTCAGACAGACTCCATTCCAATTAATTTAAATAATTGCACAAATTCGACGTTGCACATGATTGGGGGAATGACAATGAGGTTAGAAATTAAGTGAACTGAGTCTGGGGGAAGATTATACTATATACGCATATATTCGATTGTATGCATTTCAGGGGTTAGGTTGAGGCATGCTAAACAGCCAGCCAATCCATCAATATCAATCCACAATGAACGCAATACGGTGGCACGTTTCATGTTGCACGTTGCAGGGTTATATCAGAGTGTCATTAGGTGCACTGCACACATAACCTCTGGATTATGCATGGGAGAGCAGAAATTGCATTCTGTGTTAAGCCAATGTGATGTGATCTCATCGAATACCAAGTGCATAAAGCGGTGACCCAACAGATGCTCTCACCTTGAGGTTCAGCTTGTCACAAGCACTCACACCATAACACAGTCACACAATTCCACATTCACACTTGTACATAGACGAGTATGTGTGCCAAAGTTGAATTACAAATGAGCCTAACTCCAAGGATGGAAAACTGAGAGACTGAAGGGGAAAAATGCCATCTGCCTCAACTGATGCTGACAGCTTTTCACAAGTAAAAGCTTCAATGCTTTGTCATTGTTTGGCTTTTGTCTGGTTATGTACCTACCAGTTCCATACCCCCAGTTACGAACTACTTTCTGGTAAGCACTGGCAAATAGAGTAAAGTGCATCAAGCACTTGACTATCCAGTTAAAATGTTACTGAAATCGTACTTGAGTCTTCTGGAAGGTAAATATGTCCTATATAATAAATATTTATTAATTTGTACTATCAGCGTGGCCCAATGATTCTACATATACAATGCGTTTCTTTTGTGCTGCATTTTCCATTCATCTATATGCTTTACCTTTTGTTTCTTGTTTCATCTGGTGCCGTTAATCCACTCATGGTAAATGTCACGAGGTTAACCTTTGGGAGTGTTCCAAATGTTACCTTCACGTTGAATTTCATTTTTATTTAGCTAGCTAAGCTCTAGCTGAGAATTTTATTTTAAAGTCTGTTGCAGTCCAGTATAAAAATTTAATCGTCCAATAATAAGAATAATTGCACTTTCGCATTTCAATTGGGATTCAAATTGCGCATTATCTTCCTATTGTTGTCGTTTGTTGCCTTTTAACCTACATCTTAAATCTCTCCTACATAGTAAATCTATGCCTGGGTTTATATTTATGCATAAGTTGATCATTGGTGAAATTGACTCTAACGAGTTGATTAGCCAGATTATCTTTGCTTTTCCCTACAGATCTACGACAAACCACGTACCTATCTATCTTCCAATCTGTCGGTCTAACTATGCGGACCGCAACCCTTTTCGAGTATTATGTACGAACTACAATAATCTTTTTAATGTTGTTGGTTGTTTTTAGTACTCCCTCGGTCGGTCGCGCGGGAGGCGCGATGCTTTCTTATAAGCTGGGTCCGTACGTTAAAAATCCCGTACTTGGTGTCGTTGGTACACTTGTTTGTAACGTCAACGTCCATATATATAATTTATCTTGAAACTACTCACTATTTTGAAAATTTGACTTAGCAAATTAAATAGTGGTAAATTAAACATTTAAGGCGAATTATAAATTTAATAATTATCATTCAGCTATAAATTTATGACATTTTGAGACTGCAACAAATATATGTTAAATTTCTAAAATTGTATCGTTTAATGTTTAAAAGACTGTGAAAGTCAAAACTGCTATATAGTATACCTTATAAAGTAATACCGTCTGTATAAAAAAAACCCGGAAAGGTTTGCTCACTGTTTTCTTCTATTATCGTAGTGTTGTTCACTCAGAATTTCTTCCTGAAGGTCAGACAGTGAATAAGGAGTATTACTTAGGTGTATTAAGGCGTTTTCGTGAGAATGTTCGTCGTAAACAGCCAGATTTATGGAAAGACAATTCGTCCGTCGTCGCACCAAGCTATAATTATTCAGGAAGACAAGATTAAAAACTCAATAAATACTATCCAACAACCCCCGTATTCCCCTGACTTAGCTCCGTGTGACTTTTTTCTATTCCCAAAACTCAAATTGCCTCTACGTGAAATGCGGTTTGAGTCCATTGAAGCCATCAAAACAAATTCGGAACGAGAATTAATGGCCATACCTTTGGAGGCCTATGAGCGGTGCATGGAAGAGTGGGTTCGCCGATATCATAGCTGTATTGTAAGCAATGGAGACAATTTTGAAGAAGACAAAATAAATATTGAAGATAAATTTTAAATAAATTTTTTTTTTTTAACAATTCCGGGTACTTTTTAGACAGAAGGTATAATGGCTTATCTGCGGCAAACGTTTCAGTTTATTTAAAATTTTCGATAAACCCCATAATTCGTATGAACAGGGAGATTGAATATTGAAGACTCCAAATGCGGATTTGGTTGGAATGAAATGGAAATTACGATTAAGGTGCTAGGTGTCCTGCAGTTACAGAGTGTCCGTCTGAACCGCTTGTTTACGTGTGGTCGTGACAAGTAAATAGTTTGCTTAACTTGTTTTTTTCTTTTCGCCATAACCAGTATTTACCACAACTCTGAGCCGATAAGAATCATAATTCACCAGAAACTGTTGTTCAATTGTTGAATCATATAATCCTGGTTGTTCCTTAAGACACAACCTTACTTCTTTTTCATTCAGATTGAAAATAACTGACATTATGTTTAAATCAATGGGGCACCTCAAAACTCCACGTGACAAGTCGCACAGTTTAAGGAGGGAGCTGCTGCTGTTTAAATGTCAAACTGTGAATTAATTGGCTAATTTAATAATAATGTAAGGTAATCACAATTAAGTACTAAACGTTTTTAATTTGTATGCAACGACTCAGTCTCACACAGTCTACGCATGCATAAACAATTACATAGCTAATGGCAATTGCTGCAGATTGTTTTGGTGTTGAAATTTCAAATGCCCATCTGATTCAAATTGATTAGAGATCATTTCCTTTTAGGTAGTCAAGTCTCTGACTAACTAAATCAAATGGCATTAAACTCTTCGATTTGTTAAGTGCTACAACTACAATGCACCTGATAAAGTGAACGCCCTATTCAATATTCAAGCTCTCTCAGAACGACCGTCTCTCAGTGCAACCCTCTCTCTCTCTTTATGCAACCCTCTTTCCATATGTGTCCATTCTGCTGCTAATCAGTTGAGCAGGGTAGTGGCTGTTTTGGGTAATGTGTTCAGGGTGACAGATCTAATAGTAAAAACGTATTTCCGATATTTTAATTGGCACCCTCCTGCTCACACACCTTCCTCAAGCCTCAAGGCCACATCAATTGATAGACAAACACTTACACAAACACACATGTTTAGCTTTAGGTTATCCATATGTACGAAGCATGGCAGAGCTTACGTTAAAAAGGGCTCACAGGGGCTCATTGTTATTATCGTCAGCCCTGGTACGACACGCACCCATACCAAAATCGACGGATAAGCTGCAACTTCAACACATTGGTAGCCAAATCCATTGCATTCCAATTCGCGTTCCCATTCCCCAAGCTGTACTCTTTGGCAGAAACAGGCCCAAGACCAGTAGCAGGGACAGGGGTAGAACGGGAACAGAAAGAGGAGCTGGAGAAGGAGCAGGAGCAGGAGCAGAAGCAGGAACAGTACCAGACCAAAATTGCTATCAATTTTCGTTTGTAAATACATTTTAATGGCATTTCAAAGTAAAACTGAGTTGACTACGTCGTCCACACACACACACACAGAGACTCTGGTATCACTACCTATCTTTATACTCTCCAGTTCCCCCAGTACTCCATCAGTTAGCGTTGGCTTTAGCGTTTACCATTCCGCCATATACTCCGTAATCAATTTGAAAATTTCGAACGTGCCTCGGTGCTGCTCGTGGTGCGAATGAAATAGTCTGAAAGGCATCTGAAATCGGAGTTTAGCTTTGGCCCCAGATACATCTATGTACACACACATATACTCCAATTTATGTGTGCGTGTGTGTGTGTGTCTGTGTGTGTGTGTGAGTGTTGTGTGTATCGGCAAGCGAACAGAAGCTAATGAAGGAACCATGAAGGGGGTTGACTGAGTGACACCGGAAATTCAAACTACTTCCTGTTTGTTACTGTTGCTGTTTGGCTGTTATTGTTGTTGTTGGTGTTGATGGTGTTGTTGTTGGTGTTGTTGGTGTTGTTGGTGTTGTTGGTGTTGTTGGTGTTGTTGGTGTTGTTGGTGTTGTTGGTGTTGTTACTGGTATTCGTTAGCCGCGTTTCATTTGAGCCTGGTTAGAATTGGTTTGGTTTGCACGGCTCTGCTTTGGTTTGACTTGATGGATGGCTTCAGCGTCGATTTGATTTGTTTTCATTGTAACGAGCCTTTTATTAGCCCCACCAACAATCGCCACACCTAACCCTAACCCCCAAATCCCCCACATAACACTATGCCCAGCACAGCCTTTTAAATCCGTAACACTAGCACTGATCTCATCCTGCCGCACCAACCTCTAAGCTCTCAAAGCCCAAAGTCCACACAGCCCGTGGCCCAAATTTCGCACCCCGAGGTCCCGCAGCCTATTAACAACCTTGGCGCGGAATGTTGGGCAGGCACGCTTGTTATTGCCCTTATTGTTGCTCCCTGCTCGTTGTGGCGTTGTTCGTTAAATGCAAACACTGAAAAGGGTTTTCCAAAAAAGCAACAACAACCACAACAACAACAACAACAACAATGGCAACAATAGCGACCAGTTAGTAGCCGACCAACTGCCCGTCCAACCGTCCGACCATCCGCCCATACAACCATACGACTAACCGACCGTCCGACCAGTCAACAACTACATCCATACATATATAACAATAGCGTCGCTCGTACTTGCCACTCGTCACTTGCCACTTGCCACTTGCCAAGTTGCACTTGGCACTTGGACCATCCATGCCCGCAGAGCAAGAGACAACTGTCGGCCACCATCGGACCTGCTCCCGCCCTCAGCCATCAACTGACGACCCTATATACGAGCCAGGGGCAATACAAGCACCAACGATGGCCAACGCCGACAGCAACAGTAGCAACCGGTTTTCAATTTTGTTTGCTCAACACTGCCAGTGTACAGTGCGTGCCATGTGTTTAGTAACACTTAACCCTTTCGCACAATTGTATATACTAGGAGACGATACACGCCGCAATGGCATATGACGTACTAGGTATACGTAACCACAGCATAACTGAGAGCAATGTTTAAATTTCGATAATGTGATATATATGCCAGCGAATCGAATAAAATGATCGATTATTATAACCTATGGAGGAGCACATAACATATTTGACGATAGAGAGGTTGATATAGAAAAGTTATCTACTGTATAGGAAAGATATAAAAAAGTGATCTACTGTATAGGAAAGATATAGAATAAATATGTATAAAATATAATATGGAATAAATATAATATAGAATATATACGTAATGAGTATATGTAAAAAGAATAAATGTATATATATTTATATAGAATAGATGTTTATAAAAGATATATACTCTAGGTAATATATTAAACCTTGATATACATATAAGCCAACGAATCGATAAAAATGATCCATTATTAAAACCTATGTAGAATCACATTGATGATATAGAGGACGATATACATAAGTGATTAACTGTTTAAGACATATAAAGAAAAAATTTAATTAGAATATACTATGGAATAAATATATCTATATATAGAATATGTACAAATTGAGTAGATGTATATGATGAATAGATGTATTTAGAATATATATAAAATATACAGAATACATTTAAGAGTATACGTATATAGAATATATATACATATATTGTAGATAACATATAAAATATATGTACCAAGCGATTCGAAATTGAAATTTAAGGATTTCGGATCTATTCAAGTGACGCGAATTGTGCAATTTTTTAATTGCGAAACCTTGTGCATTTGTATGTGTATATCAGCTTCTGTGTATATGTATTGCCTCGCTCACCCTGTATGTGTATGTGTTCTGTGTGTGTGTGTGTGTGTGTGTGTGTTCTGTGTGTGTGTGTGTGTGTGTGTGTGTGTGTGTGTGTGTATGTTATTGTCAGTCTGTAGCAAAGCGATTTGCATACAAATTTGGCACGAAGTGTAAATATTTAAGCAGATACAAAGTGTGAGTATTAAATTTTTGATACTAATTAATTATGCATGTGTAAATTTTGCTATGAAAATTATTATTACGGCATATTTTGGCTTACCATTTGCTCTAGTATTGGTGCACGCACAAACACCCAAACACCCAAACACCCAAACACTCAAACACACAGATTCAACAATTCAAATTAGCAGCCACAGAAATAAATACGAATTCGAGTTTGTTATATACAGTTAAATAATCGCATCGAATCGCAATGAATCGCATCGAATCAAATCGAATCGAATTGAATTGAATTGAATCGAATCGAATCGAATTGAATGCAAATACAACATTCCGCTATTTGTGGGAGTTATGCGAGAGAACTCGTTTAAATGAACGTATTCGCGCTCGTATTCGTATTCGCGTTCATATTCGTATTCGAATGTCCGTTTTCACATTAAATTCATGTTTTCTCTACTGAATCAACATGTATGCATAGGCATCTGTTTGTGAGTATGGATGTGTGTGAGTGTTTACGTGTGGGTGTGTGTGTGGCCTTATGCTATATTTATGTGCTTACTCAGGCTAATCGCGTAATTGAAGAACACACGCTTAAATGCACCCACAACAACCCAACACACACTCACACTCACACTCACACACCCGAAAGCATTCACACTCATTGATGGATAATCTGTTGAAGGTATAAAGGCTTTTCGACTTATTGTTTATTAGAGAAATTACTGTGATCTACTTAATTAAGCTATAGGTGGCACAAACCGATGGAGCCCTGCAAAGTGTGCAACAGATTTTATAATACATAAGTACATATACTAAATTTAATAATTTAGTATATATGTTTAGTTTAGTAATATCATGATATTATAGTATTGTTAAAAATATTAACCCGAGACATACTGCGAACGGGGGGATTTCATTGAAACCCTATAGAACCCAATCAAAGTTCTAGCCCAGTAACCAATTTTCCTATACAAAGATGAGGGATTTCGTATAGATGAATTGAGGTTTTATAGTGAATGGATCATTGGCTACTGCTACAAGCCAGTATCAGGCATTCTATAAGGATTAATATATAATCTTGAAGTCATTCCATCGTCGCCTTTAACTGTCGTTCCCCATATGTGATATTGATTGATATTATTTAATCAAATGTGAAAATGATGATGTTGGTAATAACCTACCGAACCCCGAAAAACTTAACCCCATTTAAAAGCTGGAAGGATGCGTGATGACAAGCTTAGGAGCTATAACTAGAAATTGAGTTTCATAGACAGAATACTGTATGTGTTTCTACGAATTGCTTTTAACTTAAGCACAGGGTCTAAATGACAACAAATGATACTTGTAAAGAATGAAATTCTATTAAAACTTTTGGACTTTTGTGAGCCGCAAACAGGTGGCAGACGATTCAGTACTTGAGTTCAGTTGCCGCAATTCAAAAGCCAAAAATTCCAATAGACAATTTATATATAGAATCGTATACACAAACACCGATACATACATCCACATCCAATCGATGCTTGGTTGTGCCATAAAGTGTATTACGGCCTGGCTCAGGCGCCGAACTAGTCTCTTGGCCAAGTGGCAATAAGACCCAGAGTTGATGCCACAATAGCACGGCCAAAAAAGGATAAGCCATTGATTCTCCAGTTGAAAAGGCAACTAAACCTCGGACAATGGCGTCGTCCTCCAGTGCAAAACTGTCTACAATAATATATAATCTATGGCCAAGTACACCGCAGACTATTTGTATTAATTTGTGTTCGTTGCCTTTGTCGCACCGAATACAATAAAAAAAAGCGTCCATAAAAAATGGTATTGCATTTAAAAAGCACTCATTGTATATACGCTAAAGTCATTGAAAACTTGAAAATAACATCGTTCTATATAAATTTACATTTATCCAAAAAGATTAAGGTCGAAACAGGACATGGTCAACATTAACATATAGAGTCGAATACCTTTAACCATAAATCCATTAATTCTGACATTCGTCTGTGGATTAATATTTTTTCCCGTACAAAAGTATATGGATCTTGACAACCGTAAAAACTAGTGATATCAAATTATAAACACTCTTTCTATATAGTTTAAAAAATCAAATTATTGTTGTCCCAATTGCATTGCAATTGAGTAAACAAGAGATAATTGCTTGT
>JBANCZ010002535.1:0-15416 GCA_037040025.1 Sphaerogastrella javana
GTTGTCTCTCTTTCTTTCGATTTCTCTCTCTCTCTCTGTCTCTCTCTCTCCCCTCTCTCTATGTATTTCTCGAGCTGACCGTCGCCATAGCTTTAATTGGATAATTTGAACGACGTTTAAGTGACGCGGGCGCAAACACTTCTAGGCGCTACACTAGACCTTAAGTCGGCGCCCATATACGGCAGAGGTTGTGTATATATTTCAATTTGAGTTATAGCATTGAACATAAATTCACACAAGTGTGTAAATTGGTATGGAGAAACAACAACAAAACGTAATGCACTCATTCGATCAGCAGAGAGAACTTGAAATACAAAAGCAACTCTGACTGATGAGATACTATTCGTATTTTTAGAAATTTATTTGCGTATGAAAAAACCCGTTTGCTAGGCGCTGTGAAAAAAATAACACAGTTACACAGCCATTAATACTCTACTATTATTATTGTTATTATCGAATGTCAAACGAAAACGAACGAATGCCACTCGAATACAACGCAACAAATACAACTCACGCAAAACCACAACACAGCGAGCAGCTGGAAATACAAGTCTGAATACTATCCGAAGTAAATTTGAATATTTACTGAATAAACTACAGTGAAGCCTTTGCGATTAGTATGCCAAAAATTGAATATTCAATATTTATTATAAATATAACGTAAACAATCAAATATTTTTGTTTATCAACTGTCAAGCTTCACTGTATCAATGCTAACTCATTGGTTGGACAGACCATTAATCAATGCCTCGCTTTTGGGGTGCCACACACACACACACATACACACAAACATACGCACATACACTTACACACAACATCAAGAGTCGCGCGCAAGCTCTTAGAAGACGATTAATATTATTAAGCATGAGCGTTATGCGATTACTCGTGAGTATAATTACGGCTGCCACATTCGATCTTGCTCTACATTTGCCACAAACCCTGACGTCATGAGCATTCACATATACACTGGCAAGCATTTGAATGAGTCAAAGAAATAGATAGATAGACATACGGACAGACACTCTGACAGACAGAGCGATAGACATAGACAAAGAAGCGATCTGTACGCAGGAGATGAAGACGATCTTTGATCTGGCATGCTGCCACTGACAGACGCAACTATTTCAAATTGAAATGAATAGCAGCAGCATTAAAAGAATTACTACAAGTATGCGCATACATAGAACATGCCACGCCCACTTCATTTGCGATGCGATCGGATCTCCTTTGATGGGGCCAAATACGCACAAGACAAATATTTTCTGTAGCGGCTGTCAAATGTACGCATTATAAACAGCAAATAATAATATTATCAAATCAAACAACAAATCACACATACGCACTCCACTCGGAGGTGAGTGTATGTGTGAATATGGGAGTGTGAGTATGTATGTATTTGTGTGTGTGTGTGTGTGTGTGTGTGTGTGCCACTGTTTCTATAGTTTGCCTGGTTTCTTGGCTGGCCAACGCCCGGAGTACAACTTGTTGTATTGTGATTTATATGACGTCATTTTGTGGCATAAAACTGGTTTGGTTTTATACAAAACCCCAAAAGAAACAACAAAACAAAAAACCAAACAAACAAATCCAATAATGAACAATAAGAAAGAGAAACAACAATCATCAAATGGACAACGGAATGTAAGTTCAAGCTCACAACCTTCTGCCAAGTTAGATGCCCCATCGAAGGCAAATCGTAAAGTTGCTGCTTAAAGGTAACTGAACATGCATATATATATATATATGTGTGTGTATATAGATGGGGGCTATAGGTTGGTATGGAAACTTTTGTTATATGCGTATTTAAGCATATATACTAGTTAGTAGAGTTGTGTTTACTAAGAGCTCTACGCTTGTAACGATTAACATTTTTCACGCATTTAAAAATAAAAATTATTGTATAGTTTTGAATGGAATTTCGAGTAAACAATACGGAATCATTTGTATAAATTGCCTAGATATATTTAACAATTACTTTTGAGAAATTTTAAATACTAAAGAGCTATAAAATGTATTGATTAATATAGACATATGTTTTCCAGAATGTATGTTTAATATAAAATTATAAACTCTAACTCCACCAAACTGTTTTATTTCTTCCTCTCTAAGAACAACACAACTCTGACATCTAGCATATATATTTGTTATTTGATTTGGAAGCAACTAATTATATATATTTAGTTCAGCTAAAGGTTTAATAGCTCGTTTTTTTTTGTTTTTGTTATTGTAGTATTAACAGACAACGCAAACCTTTCTGTTGATAATTGAAGAAATCCATCGAATCGAACTTTTCGCTTGATCTATAAAGCGTCTGGGGTGGATAGTCTTTTTGTTTTTGTTTTTAATATTTGATTCAAGTGTTTAATTTTTTTTTTTTTAATTATGAAGGTGAGAGTGCATAATGTAGTAGAGAGGACGCAGGGTGTAGTTGAGTTGTTATAAGAGAAAACATAGAAATAAAATAGAACAATACATAAAGATATACGGAAAATTCAGCTGAGGTTGTGATTGGTGCACTTTTTTCTTCGTGTTCGTTTTTTAAAGCCAAATAATACATAAGGTTTAGTTACAAAAAAAAAAAACAAAAATTAATTAAAAATTTGGAATTTAGACTAATGGATGTACAAATTGTTTGCTTGGTTTGCTCATGTCTTTTCGTTTTTTTTTTTCTTTCATTTTCGAGGCAATTGAACAAGTGCTCTATAGTCTGTACTTCTATGTCTGTGGGGCTGTTTTTGCTATCTTATCGCTATTAGCTAGCATAGATTTCAGATATTGCACCATGATATGGGCTTGGGCTTGGGCACATTCCAATGGAATGTATGCCAGAGCTACAGATAGATAAGCAGCTGTATTTTTATTGAAGCCATGACTAAAGTTGGACGCTTGCCAAAAAGGCAACAAGGCAATGAGCAAACCAAGCAGCTATGACCTCAAGCACCAGTCACCAGTTACACAGTTATCAGCTAACCATTAGCCCTATTTTTCGTTTTGGCAAAAAAAAAAACTCACCTGGCGTTATGGGTTGATATTCCTGCTGTGGCAACAGATAACAGGAGAGCACCTGTTCGCCAGTTTCGGGATCTGTGTCCGGTTGGAAGGTGAGCAATGGCTGTGATTGATTCTCCGATAGCCAAACAGCTTTCAGTTGCAGACTGACCAGCGAATAGGGTAAATACAGCAACTGATTGCCACTGACGTCGAGCACATGCAACACGCTGCAGTTGCCCAGCTCGGGCGGCAGTTTCTTTAGCTTGTTATCGCGCAGACTCAGCACACCCAAATTGCTACACTCTCCAATCTCTAGCGGCAGATACTCCAATGCATTGCGATCCACATTCAGATTGCTCAACTTCGTCATGTGTCCAATTGATGGCGGCAACTCAGACAGAAAGTTCTCCGTCAAGATGAGTTCCTGCATGTTAATGCAACTGGAAAGGAAATGTTTATAATTATTATGTTTATAGCAATTAAATTAAGATTGTGATGCTGATTGATTGGTTGCTTTCTCTACTTACTTGCCCAGCGTATCGTTCAAACGCTGTAAGCGATTCTGATCCAACTTTAATATGGTGAGCCGACCCAGTTTGGCGATACCATCAGGCAGTGTCTCTAGCAAATTCTGTGCCAGATCCAAATCAGTAAGACTAACCAGTCCACCAATCTCATTCGGCAGCTCTTCCAGTCGATTCTCCGACACATCAAGATACGTTAACTTTGTCAAGAGTCCCAATTCTGGTGGCAAACGCTGCAGCTGATTGTGATCGAGCCACAGTTCATGCAGACCCGGCAAATAGCCCAGGTATGGTGGCAGATCTTCTATTTCGTTATCGCCTAAATCGAGGCGTTTCAGCTTCGTTAGCTGACTTATCGTTTCGGGTAAATGCTTGAGCAGATTCTCACGCAGCTCCAGGGATTCGAGCTGCGTTAAACTGCCAAAATCGGCGGGCAATGTGGTAAGTGACATATCATTGAGGCCCAATACGGTTAAATTTTTCAACTGTGAAAATCCTGATGGCAGTTTCGGTATCGGATTCGAGCTGAAATCGGCCACCTGCAGGCTCTGCAGATGTTTAATGTCATCGGGAATGTCGGGTATATCTGTAAAACAACAATAACAATGAAAACCCATTAGAAAAAACGTTGATGTCATTTGTTGCTCATTTCGATGAGCTGCCTCATTGATTATCGAGTTTCTCGCCTGCTGTCCGCCCTCGCTTAATATTGCTCACGCATGAATTGCGCCAAAGGGTGTTCCCAATATCCATATCTAATTATTTTTAAAATGTCTATAAATATATTTTTATGGTGGCGCACAGGCACGACTGTGGTCCCTGTGTTTGGTAAATAAATTCATAGATTTTAATTCCTTAAGCCAAGAGTTAAACTGCGGCCATTGGGTATGCTTAAATTCCACAAATTCAGCTATGCTGCCGCCTAGCCACAAACCATGGCACATCAGTTTGATAGAGCGAGACGAAGCGTGAAATGATAGAATGACAAACGAAACTTGTTGATCAAATAAATTTTGAGCTGCCAAAGCGGAAATGCGCACACCAAAGCCAAAGCCAAAGACCCAAGTTTCCCATAAAATACAAACAAAACACACACACGCACACCATTGTAACTCTCTCGCTCTTTCGTTTACTCTATGTATATGCTACACATGCAGACACCCTATGTGTGTATTAGTATGTTTTGTTCGACTGTTTGTTTATGCGAAACACACCCACAAAAGGCCACGGGAGCCGCGCACAAAAGGTCACCGCAGTGGAAACTGTCAGGTGGGCGTGCAATCCCTTACAACGACAGAAGCGACAGGACATACGGCACAGCGTTTAAACTGACCTAGTTACACTCAAACACACACACGAGCGCCCACCCTTACAAACGCACACGTCCCCCAGACTGTGGATAATAACTTGATGTAACTAATACGACATGTGGGACCTGCAGGGCGACAACTTAAACGACGTCCAACACAATGCCTTGTGTGGCAGGACAACAACTATCGAACTGGACATGTTCGAGTTGCACGGCAACAATGTACATTGTTGAGGCACATGTTGGAAGAAGGGAAGAATGAAGCAGACAGAGAGAGAGAAAGAGAGAGAGAGAAGCAAAACTCGAGAGAGGGGCGTAAAAAAATCGGAAGTGAGCAGTCAGACCTCCAATACCAACAGCAATTCGAACAATAGGATTGTGCAAGTGTGAGTGTTTGTGTGTGTGTAAGTGCGCGAGTGTGAATTCAAAGTGCTTACTACACTCAATACAATTACTGCCACGCCCCCTTAAATTGTGGGACTGTATGGAATTTGTGGCATGTTGCAGATAAGCCCATACCTTGTCAGTCTCTGTCTGCTCTGTCTGCAGTCATTTATAGTCAATTTAATTAAAAATATATTGCACACTGTATGAATAATTGTATGAATACATGTCTGACTGTACACACAGACATACACACCTATATATTCATTCGTTTACTCATTCGAAAATTCGTGTTTAAATTTATTGTGTGCCGCATTGTGAATTATGCATGTGGAACAGATAAAAGTCGACCTCCCTTATTCGTTTACTCTCTCTTTATATCTTTATTTCTCTCTCTGTGTCTCTGTCTCTTTCTTTCTCCCTCTCTGTCTGTTTTTAAAGCTGGCACAGTCCAGCACTGAATGCAGTTTGTTCTATAAACAAATAAATTTACAAACAGACTCGCACACATGTATTTATTGTAATCTATTTTGCATTCTGCATGAATGACTATGACATTTTAATTAAATGCATTTTTGGAACAGTTTAATTGGAATACTTTTTGTCAAACGAAACAAATGGATTTTCACAAATAGGATAACTGCGGGCTATATAATTCAATACGATAGCCCAATGCCTTCATTAAATCTATTTTTGTTATCTCATTCTTATCGTCTGTTTTCTATAGATATATAATAATCTAACACACAGCAAAAATTAAAAAAAAAAAAAAAACAAGTCGAGTTAATTGTTTTTTAAGCAATCTATAGATTTGGCAGATTTTTAATACAATTTTTAGAGTTTTATATAGTATGGCAGCAGACCACAAGCCCCGAACATCATAAATTATGTTTTGGGTTTTATTTTTAACATTTATAAAGTGTACTAAATTTAATTCAGGAGCCATTAAAAAATACACAAATTTTTAAGCGATAAACATTTATAAATAACATAAATAAAATTATACAAATTACTTGCAACTAAAAATATGTTTGTTTGCTGTACACATAGATTTTGTAGTTGTGGTTAAACAAATTATGGTTGCTTTAAACATTTGTTTTCTCGAATCTCAAGAATCTTTTTGTTTGCTAGCGCACGAATTTTATATAGATTGTGTTGCATGGCAACAGTCATAAAAGAAACAAAAGAAATCGCATATATAGGGCAGTATCAACTAGAAGTCGATCCATCAACAAGAGGAAAGGCTACAATACAAACCCACAACACAACACTCACACACTCACTAGCATGTAGAAAAAACACTCGAAATGATCCCAACAGCCGTAGACAAATGGACGCAGCAAGACGTTGCTTATAAACACACAGACAGACACAGACACACACACACACACACACACACACACACACACACACACACACAAAATACACACACAGATATAGAAGAGACTGAGGCAAAGAAACACTCGAACAATTGGTAGCATATGGGCCCTCTTATATGGCATGATGCTCTACTTATTTGGGTATATGTGAACTCATTTCATATTTGGCTCTAGGCCTGCAAATCAACTCGACTGTGTGGCACAGTTGGCGGTCATTAGACAGGGCGACAATCGCACCACAACAACTACAACAAAACCAGCATTACGATTCATTGACCTTTGGTATGCTAAGGGCCCAGCAAGTGGAACAGCGGGAAAGTGATGGAGCAGGGGAAAAGTGGGAGCAGTGTAGCGTTTGGAAACTAATTAAGAGGTACGGAAATGAAAGGAAATGCCTTAAATTACTCAAACAAGCAGAGTCAGTGTCGCGCAAAATGTAATCAATTTGTGCAATTATGCAACTACAATGAGAACACCCAAACACGCCCAAAAAACAAAACACACTCACACTTAAACACACACACACACACACACACTCGTACACAATCAGGCGGCAATTGGTTGCCCAAGAAATATTTATGAAATAATTTATACATTTTTATATTGAGCAACGCCTTAAGATGAAAAGCAGACACAATGCATGCAGCTTAAAAATAGCAAATGGAACAGGAACAAAACACTGGCAAATGGCCTACACGTTATAATAGAATGTATAAATTTTAATAAAATCAAAAATTAGACAGGCAAACAGTCAGACAGACAGACATCATAGATCGCAGAGATAAAGATAGATATAGAAATAGAGACGTAGACAGAAGCGTCTATGCCTTGTGCCAAAAGCAAAATTCTCCCAGGCGAAACGACAGTGACGACGTCAAAAATTGTGTGTATGAAGAAAATGGCAATGCCACACACTCACACACACAGCCATATATTCAATAGTCAATGCGTATGCACAACACACACATATGCAAATTCTTTTCAATGTCATTGAACGAGCAAAAATTTTAAGAGCATGTCGTTCTTGTTCTCGTTGTCGTTTTAGGGGCTATGAAAAATGAAATGAAATGAAATGATTTGTGCGTTATCAAGGCAACGAGCCGAGTGGCCAAACATCATATATCGAGGCCATAGAGCTGAGAGTTGCTGCACTTAACTAAGTTGATGGTTTATGATGATGTTGTAGCTGCAGCGCCAGCTTTAAGTGAAAATCTAGTTGAAGCGTTTCAATTTGTTCACCTAGGTTAAGTACTACTAATCCTACACACTCAGTCTCACCTTTCAAGTTCCATTTGGTGTGAGTGTGAGTGTGAGCGTGAGTGTGACTGTGTGTGTGTGTGTGTGTGAGTAGTATAGTATGTTATGAGTTAGCTTTTATGGCACATTGCCATTTGCTTTATTGAATGAATGGAGTCGTCCTCGTTTTGCAACCCTATCATCATCATCATAATCATCGCATCGTCATCTGCATGCAATTTGCTGTCTGGCATTGTCGAGAGCATCATCCTACACAGCAAATCCCACAAAAAAAGAGGCGGCGCAGGGAACAAGGAAATAGAAATGGCTTTATGTCGCCCCTGGATGCTTTATGGGACTGTGCTCATATTAGAAGCCAACAGCGACTGCAAATAAAACTGCAACAACAACTACAACGACTAGAACATTGCCACTGCCAGTGGCACAGCCACTGCGACTAAGTGCACTGAGTCCGCCCCAAGCTGGGTTAAGTCGTTCAGGGAGTGCGCTAAGTAAATGGCTTTTAATTGCAACGAGCAACGATGCGACGTTGCAGCGTTGTGTTGGCAGCGAGAACAGACCGTGCAACAGGTGCCATTAAATGCAATTAAAGCGTTTAACAAGCAAAAATAAATACTTGGATATAACTTATGACTTTGCTCTGTTAACACAGATGGCTTAGATACTCTATATTAGCATGTCGTGTGGCAAACTAGAATGAATACTTTGGCCAACTCTGTTACTCTTGTTATGCACCTTCTGGGTTTCGATAATTTAGTGAAGGACTTCAATAAATCATTGCTATTGTCAATAATTCTTAATGATTGTGCCATTTCGAGAAAGCAATTACTAAACCACATGCGGTCAGACAAAGAAGTTTCAGTTCTATTTCGAAAAACTCATTTCAAATTCTGAACTAATTGTTGCATTTCTGTCATGATTGGCATTCGAGTAAATTGAATTGCTTGTTGAGTCAGTCAATCAAAAGGGTGTGCGAAAGAAGGTATGCAATTGAGTAACAGACAGTTAATAAAGTTATGTCAATTCCATACATGCCAACAACTTAATTGAAGTAAAACCTGCAATTTAAAATCAGTACATACGCACCACACATTTTATATTGTACAATTGAAAACTGAAAATGTGAAGTAAATAACAGAATTGTCTACTTAAAATCGAGCAAATTTCCAACAATTTAAATTTCAAATATTCAATTGCTCTCAAACTTGCTAATGTACTTTCAGGCTTATTCATGTTGTTGTGGTTGTAATCTGTCAGTTGCGGCAAATACCCTTAAACACAATGTATATAACATACAGCCAGCCAACAAATGAGTTTATGTTTTTTCGTTATTCGCTTTTGGTTCAGCTAATGTGCAGTTTTGGGGGCATTTGTCAATGTAAACGCTTTACAGCTTTTCATGTTTTCCACGACGTCGCTGTCAATCAATTAAAACGTTTTACAATTAATCAAAATGCTTGAAAAAATAAATAAATAAAGACGAGCAAATAACACCTGCGCCAGTTGACAGTGGGAGTAAGCAAATACGCCAAAAAGATAGGGTCAAATTACAACATTGATACTCTAGGGGAAAACACAATAAAGATGAACTACGTGAAAAAATTCAATTAAATATTGAATATGATAAACAGACGTTCTTGATTGATTTGGCCATTGGTATAAATGGTATACTATCAAGTGCTTCTATCTGTAAATAATTCGTAATTCGAAGGTTTAGTTTGGTCTGCAATTTTGAAATCTGTTTGGTTTTTATTGTATACATTTTGTTGCCACGATTTTTGCAATTTTTAATAATACAAATTGTGTACTACACTCTGTGTGTTTTTGTAGGCAATTTTCATGTCGTATTCTGGCTTTTGATTTGTTGCCCGCAAAACACAGAAAACTTGGTGCTGTCTGTCGATTAGTTTTTAATTGCGAGCCCCCAGTGACGTCAATAGCTCGAACTCGCAAGCATTTGAAAAATGTATACATATCTATTTATTATACCGTGGTAAGTACGATGTGAGAGAAGAAATGATGTTTCAATTTTCTGATTTTCCGATTTTTGATTTCTCATTTTCGATTTCTCATTTTCGATTTCTCATTTTGGATTTCTTCATTTATTTTTGGTTTAATACCATTAATTAAACAATGCCTGTGTGTGCGTTAAAGTGTGAGAATATTGTTAGATAGTACAGAACTTTATCCAAAGTCATGGCCCCTAACAACATGCCTTGTGATGAGCAATCGCTGGCCAGCCCAACTACTAAGCTCTAATTTTTAGCTTTGTATTCTATTCTACAACTTAATACTCTCCGAATGTCAAGTTCTTTGTTGTTGAGTGCCTTCAACAGCTTAGCGTCTGTTTGTTTGCCGGGAATTCATTGACAACAGTTGTCTTCTGTCCCACCATCGCCAACAGCGACAACAACAACAGCAACGACAAGAACAACAACATCTTGAGTATGAGAATCAGCATCAGAATGAAAATCAGAATCAGCAAAAGCTTTGCTCTGTTCCGTACTTGAATGAAAACGTCGCAATGGCTTGACTTTGCTTGCACTCGACAAAACAGCGAGAGAACAGCTTAACTTTGACCCAGTTGACGCCTCAATTGCAACAGTCGCGTAAAACATAGGAACGATCAGAGTACAGAGTACAGAGTACAGACGACTAGAACAGAACTGAGGAAAAGATGACACAGATTCCATTGACTTTTCGTGCACAGTTTTGTCGAGGTTGTGTCAGTTTGTTGTGGCTGTGTGTAAGTGCATGGACTTTCAAAAAGCCATTTAATTGGCCTTTTTGTTAGTTGCGTTTCGTTTCGTCTTCTACTACTACTGTCGTCCGACTCAAAACGTTTGTCATACTATGTTCCCATGGCACATAATTTAAAAAAAGGAATTCTAGAGACACAGTCATGATTTTCCACAGTTATCATTACACTAGTCAGTCTCCCCACAATATGTACATGTATATGATTTTCAATTGAATAGCATACATATATTTACATAATATTTAGTCACTCACTGGCATTTTGTTTATTTGTCTTTTGTCTAACTTTGCGCACACACACGAATAAACTTGAGCTTATCAACCAGTCAGGCAGTTGTCTGTTTGCGATATATGCAGGGGATATTATACGTCTGCTAAATATAAACCCACAAATTATTATGTATTAATAAACAAGCTAGGCAAAAACTGATGCAGCGATTGCAAACTGCAGCGAAAACAAATTGTAAAACTGAAGAAATTGAAAGAGTAAATAAACAAACAATTAGAGAGACCCGAGTGAACAACAGAACAAAACTAAACAAAAATAAATTTAGTTCACCAAATGGAGGAGGAAATTTCAGCGTTGAAGGTCTGCAATGTGATCCGGTTATTGAATACAATTAGATATGTATATAATCTAGGATCTCTACTATCAATGGATATATATTCACAAGGTAGACAATTTCATATGCTATAAGTGGTTATATTTCCTTTTTATTGTATTTTTAGCACCTTTTCTGTTAAGCTATAATGGCATACCAGTATAGATACTGCAGCGCCCTCTAGCGTACACGTTTCGCAAGCAGGTCAACTTGTCATAATAATTTACGTACATACTCATAGCTACTAACGACTACAACAGCAGCAATGCTGTCCACAACACCTGCACAACAGCAAACACACGCACACACACACACGCACACACCCGCAAGCCAACCACATATGTTCAAATATACACACACCCACACATGCGCATACACAACATCTACACACAAACAAGCAAACGCATGTAAGTGTATATACACCACACAGTCATACAAATTAATGTTTTTATTAGCATTGTTAGTGTAACCGTTGCGCTGCACAGTGGCACCAAATGGCACAAAACACAAGTCGATAGCGAAACTGAAAAAAATAATACATATTTTGTAGAAAAAAGTATGAATATTGATATCGATTCGCGCGAAATATTCATGCGTGTATAAAAGGAGAACATGAGCAAGCGAAAATATATAATTGCACCTGCTTAAAGCTAAATGCAATGACTCGACATTTGGTTTAAAAATGAAAAAAGACGTAATTAATATCATATTGGCATTAGAAACGCATACGATCCATTAAAACACCCCGTATCGAATGATGTGGACATATACTATATATTATGTCACAGCTTCCTGTACATACATACGTATTTATAACCACTGTGCGGAGCACTTACAAATGCATCGCACATAGCAGTCGCCATGCAATTCTTTTGTCAAGTGCAAGCAGGCGTATACGTAATATATTTTTGCGTGCTGCGCTTGGCAGCTCGTTTTTTTTTATTTTTTTTTTTGTTTTGTTTTGTTTTATTTTGTTGTTTGTATAATACATTTTTTTTTTTGCTTATACACTTGCACAACTGCTGCTGCTGCTGCTGCTGCTGCTGTTGCTGATGTTACTGCGACTGCCTCTGTTGTTGCAGTTCTGTGGCATTGCCATTGTTGTGGCAAACGAAACGAATACAAATCAAGCGTACTAATTTTAACAAAATGCGAATACAGCCCCAAGAATTGAAATATTTTTCTTTAGATACGGCCAACATGGACGTATAAAAATACCTTTTGCCATAACAATATATAATATGTATATATAGTGACACCTGTCAATTCCGCATTTTCCAATTACCCATCGCGCAACATTGCCCGTGCATTAAGAGTAATAATAATAAAAATAATAAAAACAGCAATTGAGCAACCATAAACGAATGTGAAAGGCATTTTCCAGCCACCCACCCACACACACCGAATGGAAAAATAGAGATTAAGCCTAACACAGGGATAGAGCGAAAGTACACACACACACTCACACACAACGGATATGAGACATTTCTAATCCAAGCTAGATAAATCTCAGAGTCTTTGAGGGCATTCAGGCGACGGCAGCAGCATTTTGAGTCCAGTTTTCTGATCAATTCACCATCTAGCACATCTCTTTAGCAATTTGCTACGGCCTTTCACTCCGTGCATTCGCAGCAGCTCAAGTTTCGAAGCATAAGGCGACGATTGCCAGACAAGATCTGTGAGCCATTCACTTCATTTAACTGTGGCTTTGGGTGTGTTTACAGATCATTTGTGGGTCATATGCACAATATGTTAACTGTAAAGTCAGCTAAATACTGCGACGAATGCAAGGCAATTTGGGTTATAAATGCAATCAACTGGTAATTCAATACGCTCATTTTTGAAACCCTAAAACCCTAAAGTTGAGACGACGCCCAAACAAACGGAAATAGGAAGCCACAGTAAATTGTGACAGAGCGATGGCAATATAAGCAAAAAAGTGAGTGCAACTGCTGTAGACTGTTGTAGTTTTCATACTTTTTTATCGAAATATCAGTCGAAGTTAATTTAAAAAGTTATATCCACATATTTAAAAAAAATAAATTTTCCAAGCAATACATATAGATAAGATACTTCCATGCATATGCTAGTTGTGTCCCGTCTTTAATCCATCTCAACTTTTCAACCTTATATTGGTTTCGCAGTTCGCCCATAGCTGAATGAATTGAATGAATGAATGAATAACGGTCGTCAATGGAAATAAAATTCATTTATTTATGCTAATACCCTGTGCGAAATGACCCAAACAAATGGGTTGTATACATTTAGTGATAGTCTAATGAAAATTAGCTAAACTTTATCAAAAATTTTTAAGAAATAACAGGTGTATATAAGAAGCATCGAAAGCAAGTTATAAAGTCTGTAACTTTTTTTTTCATAATATATACTAGTCGAATGTACTTGGTCACTTGGTCGTCATTTATTAAATGAATATGTATGAATATGTTTTCATATGGCCCTGTTTCATTTTTTTATTCTGCGCATTGCACTTGACTCCAATTACATATTAATGTTTACGGATTTATGCTTGCTTGAGCGGAAAATAAATATGTTTGGGGTATATGAAAAGTATATACATGATGATTCCCGCAACTTTGACTCTGTCTGTCGACTCTGGCTGGTTTGCTGGCCGACTGCGTGCAATATTGCATTGAAAAGAACTATTTTTCGGAAAAGTTATGATACAAAAGTTCAACAAAGTAAACAAATGTTATAAAAGCTGAAGTGCAACATGTTCAAAGGTCAAACTTAAAATCATTATTTCAGAGTCAAAATTTCAGCCCTAGACTTTATGAAACTTCATCTCTGTACAGCTCAATGTCAAGACATTTCTACTTAACAATGGGGAGAAAGCCAACTTGCCATTAGGCACTATATACACTAGACAACTTGGCGAAACCACAAAACGATGTTGACTCATTCCCCCAGAAACCGCGGAGCGTGCTGTCCCATCCGTTCACTTGCCCCGCTGCTGCAATTAGACTCAAGAGTCACAATTGCTTTATATCATTGTCAAGCGCTGCATGAAATTGTCGCAATTTGTGCGACAAAGTTCCAATGCAAGCAATCTGTCAGTTAACTAGATGGACGCGTGTCGGTGTCGGTGCTAACGCATCCTTTTCAAAGCAATAACAACCCATCAATGTCAATAATAATTATGTGGCACTTGTTGCATGTTCGTTTCCGATTCGTTTTGTGTCGTTTTGATTCGTTTCGATTCGTTTTGTTTATATATAAGCAGACTTACCGTTTCGTGAAACATCGAGCTCAACAAGATTTTCAAAGTTTTGTATGTCCGGCGGCAGTCGTGCAATTTCATTGTCACTCAGGCCCAGTTTTCTCAGGCGATGCAATCTGAAGAAATTCTGCAAAAATAAAAAGAAGAGAGTAGAAGGCAAATATAAAACAAATGTTGCTTTAGTTCAAGTCTTACTGCACGACACTCGACACATATACACACACACACACTCAGAAAGACAGAGAGCCTTTCTCTGGATTTTTCTCTCTGGCAAAACAAAAGGCAATCGCTTGAACGTGTTTCTATGCAGCATCCCGTCGATGCCGATGCTGTGAGTTAGCATTTCGTGGTCATAAATTTCAAAGAGTTTGTCATTTGTTAAAAAAAAAACGCCGTGACCCGTCCGTTCGGCGCTTGGACCAGCATCCTTTGCTGCCAACTGCCATTTAGATGCTCAGCTTGGCTATTACCATGACAACGACTGTTGCATTTCGACTGTTCAACTGTTGGACTGTTTGACTATTACTTTCTTTTCATCAGACAAGCAGACATCAGACATCAGACATTAGACATGTCGCCAACAATTCATTTATGAAAATCACGATTTTTCCTGGCCACATCAATTTGACGTTCGATTTGCAATAAATTATTTTGGCACGCCTCAAACTTTCCAAAGTGAAGGGTCGCGATTTGCGACCAAAAAAAGGCATTTCGACTGACCTTCTCAAAATGTGGAGCACTCACATTCATACACACTTACACTAACCGCTCGCAATTGTATTCACACTTCTGATTCACACTTATACATTCCCCCCACTCATCATCATCTTCTGGGTGCTTCAAAAAAGAAAGCAGCGCCCTCTAGCGGCTGACTCACTGAGTCATAGACCTCAAGGTTAACAGCCGCACCGGGCGGCGATGTCAGCGCCAGCTCCAGCGTCGCGTTAACGTCAACGCCAGCGTCAGCGTCAGCGT